>ML335638.1:15117-64962 GCA_005239505.1 Nicotiana paniculata | reverse complement strand
GTCAAGTAGTGACGAGGTCAGGTTAAGGCTCTACTGGATGTTTATAGTAAAAACAGTTTAAAAGTTTCACAGAGAGATATAATAAGCTAAAGCAAAAACAATAGAAACAGTAAGCTGAAAGAAATAGTAAAAGGGAGTCCTCGGCTCGGCACAACGTATCTCACAGTAACAGATATGCAATGCAGTACAGGAGAAAAGCTCCCGAAATCTAGTCCATAGTCCCAATTTAAATATGCGATGCAGTACAGGGGGAAAGCTCCCGGAATCTCGTCCGTAGTCCCAATTTAAATATGCAATGCAGTACAGGGGCAAAGCTCCCAGAATCTTGTCCGTAGTCCCAATTCAAATATGCAATGCAGTACAGATGAAAAGCTCTCGAAATCTCGTCCGTAGTCCCAATTTAAATATGCAATGCAAATGAATATCGGATACAATTTATTTGAACAGTTCAGGAAGAATCACAGGCAATTACGGATAAAACTACCCACACATAGTGCAAATAATAACAAATAGGAGTAATTCAAGTAAAACAGGTAGACATGCTCATTCCTAAGATAAACTATACAGTTAGTACGTGAAACAATGAAATAGGGATAAAATGTATGTCATGAAAGGAAAAGTGGGGTTTTTAGAAACAATAACCCGTGTACGCACTCGTCACCTCACGTACACGGCGCCCATATAACAAAAACAATATCAAAATAACCTAAGGGGAAGTCCCCAACACAGAGTTAGGAAAGCCACTTACCTCGACTGCGCTACTCAACTCAACACCACGCTCTTTCCACGAGTATCCGACTCCGAATGACCCAAATCTACTAAATTCGATTGCATAATGTAAATAACACTTTAAGGAATCAAAATAGCTAATTAGTTCGAAGCTAAATACGCGAAATTAGGAAATTTACTCAAAAAGTCCCTCGGGCCCATGTCTCGGAATCGGGTAAAAATTATAAATTTCGGACACTCATTCACTCACGAGTCTAACCATACAAGAATTACTCAAATCGGTTGTCAAAATCCCAATCAAAACTCAAGTATTTCGGCCTAGGAAGTTTATCCATTTTTTTCCTATTTTTCCAACAAAATTTCGAATTTAAAGGCTAGAGAGTATAATCATGGAAATTAGTCTAAACTGGATAGAAATCACTTACCCAAGTTGCCCAGGTGTAAAACTCTCCAAAAATCGCACTTCCCGAACTCTCAAGTTCAAAAATGTGAAAATAGTTCAGACCCTCGAATTTGGGTCTTTAAATGTTCTGCCCAGTTATTTGTTCTATGCGATCGCGGACTTACAGTCGCGATCGCGAAGAGTAATAAATCCACGCCTAAAATTCCTTCTACGCGATCGCAGAGTACTGCACGCGATCGCGGAACTTATCTCCTCAATGCTACGCGATCGCGGTTGGCTTCATGCGACCTCATAGAACAGTACTCAAACCTTCCGCTGCCTAAGGAATCCTATGCGATCACGACATTAGCCAAACGAACGCGGAGACTAGACTGCCCAAACACTGCGATCGCGGAACAACTTGTGCGATCACATATAACAATTTCTTGCCTGCCTCAGCTTACCTATGCGATCGCGTTGAACAAAAGACTGCTGCTGTAAAACCAGAAAAACCAGCAATAAGCTTAAGGCTAAATTTTCCCGTTTGAGCACCCGAACCACACCCGAGGCCCCGGGACCTCAATCAAACCTACCAACCAATCCTAATACCTCATTCGAACTTAGTCGAGCCTTCAAAACACATCTCATAACATCAAAATCATCATTTATGCATAGATTCAAGCCTAAGAACTTATGAAATTCCCAAAATCTACATCCGATGCCGAAACACGTCAAAACTCACCCAACTGACCTCAAATTACACACGGGTCATAAATGACACCACGGACCTGCTGTCACTTCCGGAATTCCATTCCGAGCCCGATATCAGAATTTCACCTATCGGCCGAAATCGTCGAAATTCTAACTTTCGCCAATTCAAGCCTAAATCTACTACAGACCTCGAAAACACATACCGAACACGCTCCTAACCCCGAAATCACCCAATGGAGCTAACGGAGTCGACAAAGTTCCATTTCGGATCCGTTTTCACATAGTTCTAACTACGGCCATATTTCTAAAGCTTAATTTCACATTTAAGGACTATGTGTCCTAAATTCCTTCGAATTTCACCACTCAACGTTCCGACAAGTTTCAAAAGCAGAAATAGACATAGGAGAAGCAGTTATTAGGGGATCGGGGCGCTAACTCTCAAAACGACCGACCGGGTCGTTACACATTATTACCTAACCTAATTTTTTTCACAACAATCGGGCTTCTATTAATTAGAACATTGCTCTCATTTGATGAAAATGATGACGATGGGACAAGAATCAGCACTGCCGTTCCTTACACTGTATTGGAGCCTTCTATGTGAGCAAAGCTTTCGTTAAAGAGATGTCGAAAGATATGAAGAGAGTCTACCCTGTGCATCCTTTTAAAACTCTTCATTTATTGGTATGTCGCGCCTTGGCTACAATGCTCCAGAAAGTGTCATATGCCTAGCCTTTGCCCTTTGTTAAAAGAAGCCAAACATGGGGACAAACAATTGTCATTGGTGGGTATCAAATGCAAGACAACCTTGTGGAATTTGATCTTTCCAGAAAACGAATCGATTTCCGTAACTCACTCTTCTTTCGTCAAACAATGTGTGCAAATCAATTCTATACCATTGTTTACCTCGAAAATAGTGATAATAATTATATTTGATTTGTGATTATAAAAATATGTGATTTATTTCAATACTAATAAATAGACAAAAAATATTAAGTATGAATGAGAAGAAATGATGAACCAAGCCAGTGTTATCAAAGGAATAGGAACCTCGAGTTCGATAGCCTCGGGAGTCTCGAGGTGAGTTAAGAACAATAAAGTATGAACAATAAATTAAGAGCAATAAAGCTGAAGAACAATTGTTGAGCATAGTAAACGAGAAAAGCATAATCGAATATTCTATTGTAGTGAAATGATGATCCTTTTACAAATGATTGGGGTCCCCTTTATATAGGAAGGGAAAACCCTAATATGGTATAATTCTAATTATGACGAAGAATTCTATTGGTACAGCTGTATAACAACCTAGTACGGACTTGTAATAACTCGTACAAATCTTATCCCACAATTTACGCCCCGATCCACGCATCCTTGAGAGATTCCCGCTTTTCCTTGAGTGTCATCGAAATCGTACTGTCTCGAGGTAGACCGTATCAGGCCCTCGATTTTCTTCTCGAGGTGCGCACATCCCGGCCAGACTTGATTCTTACTTCGGGTTTCCCGAACTCGAGCTCGGGGCATGATTAAGCCTTCGAAATCGAGCTCCCCGATTTCGACCGTATACAGATAGTCCTCGCGTTTCTTAGAATGAAATGACAAGAAACAATTTGACCTTTAACTCTTCGATGCCCTAATCATGACGTCATTCTCGTGAGGTTAACGATTAGTGTGACTGAAGGGCTGTGCAAGGTTCACGTCTGCTCATCTTTTGAGGAATCATTAATTAAAAGCGGCTTTTGGCCAGCCGTTTGGCTTCCCCAACACGCACAAATGACCTCTATAAGTACTTCAACCCATTTCCCTTGCTGAATTTACTCTCTTCAACATACTCAAAACCTACTACTCTCTTATTTCCTCTGTGATGATACCTTTCTAGTGTTCATTTTGCCATCAGCTTTCACTTTTTTCTTTTGAATTAATAGTAACAATGAAGAACACTTCCAAGACAATTTCACACAAAGAGATGGCTTCTTCGTCTTCACGTGTATCTAAGAGAAAAATGGCGGTACCTCTTCGTATTGAAGAGTGCACCCCCGGGCCGTGTGATACGTCTCCCGATTTCAAAGTTGATAGACCTGCTTCGATCCCGGGTCGATTCGAGCCTATGTCTCGGTATATCAGCTTGATAACCAAACTCAAATAAGTAAAAGCAAATTGTAGTTGGGCAGACACTGTGAGCGTGGAGATCCCTTCACCTGAAGAAGATATCACCACTTTCAAAGCAGGGTACCTAAATGTGTACACCTACCCATTCACCTTAGGCCCCGCAAATCCTTCTCTACCCCACCTAGACCCAGTGATTCTCTATTTTGTCGACAATACCAAGTGACATTACACCAAATCTACCCTTCTTTTTGGCAAATTATTCACTTGATTAGATATTTCTCGAGCAAGGTCGAGGGGATGTCTTTTACCCTCGACCGTCTGATCAGGCTATTCAACCCTCGTCTCTATTGAGGTGGCCTGATAAAATTGCAATGTCGGTCCTCGAAGTCTTTCTTCTCCAGCATCGGCGAAGATAAAGACCGAGGGTGGATGAGCCGCTTCGTCCGAGTCAGGACCTCCGACCTGATTCCCGTTGAAAAGATGTCGTTCTTAGAGGAATGGAATATGAAACGTAAGTACCGACTTGTCGAGTGTGTTTCATTACTTTGATGTTCCCATATTCTTTTGAACTAACTTCTTTTTTGATGATACAGCCGTCACTTGGTATCCAGGTGCAGTTGCGGACCTCCCGGGCTGGGTTCGACAACTGGCTTCCACTTCCTCATACGTCGAGCGCGTCTGGCGCGATTTGGCCAATGGCCGATGGGAGGCCAAAAACCACGGTGAGCTTTCATCATTTACCTATCAAAATCCCTTAGAGAAATACTGTTTAGCAAAATATCTAACTTTGTATTTGTGCAGGCCTCGGGGATGCTGTTTCGATGAGGTCGTCCCCACCTGGTGAGGATCAAACCCAAAACCCGCCAAAGACAAGAATAGGAAGAAAGATTCGCTGGCAAACTCCTGAAAGACGAAGAAAAACAAGGTTCGAAATCCTAAGGTCGATACAGTGGCCTTATCTCCGGAAACTATAAAACGTCTTCGCACTGAAGACGAAGAGGAAGAAGATGCTGAGGGCGAAGATGACCGCCCGTTAGTGATTCAGAGAAGAGTAAGTACTGATGCTTCAAAGACTGCTGAATCGAAGGCTACTGTTGTGGTCCAATCTCAAGCCGAGGACGTCCCTGAGGGGAGCTCGAGCAAAGTCCTCGAGCCAACCAGTGACAAGGAAACACCTTACATCATAGGGCACTTGTCGATGAAGTCGAAGAGCCCAACCCCTAGGGTGCCTTGAAGGCGAGAAAAGGCCCCGATTGAATCATTCGGGGTGATTGATGTAGATGACTCTCCGCCAGGCCCGTTGTTATCTGCGAGGCAGATACGGGATGCCGAAGATATAAAGACTCCCGATGTGGGACCATCCCACGGGGAGGACAACATATTCAGAGAATGCTTCACCGGAATCGAAGAGGGCCCCGATCTTGACGCCTCGTTCATCTTCGAAGAGGTTGAGAAGCTTCTAAAGCAGGTAAACTTTGCCTTAACAATTATAATTAGAGTTCGGTTTTTGCCTTTCTGACTCCCTTTTTTCATGATAAGGCCGTGATGCTCTATGAACGAAATTTCCCCAAGTCTAGTGCTGAGCTTTCCCGTTGTGAAGATGAGCTCAGGAAGCTCATGTCAGAGATGGACGAACTCAAGGCTCTCTATGCCAAAATAGAGGGGGAACTCAACGGTCTTCGAGAAAGTTTGGAGGAGGCTTCCCAAAAGCGCGTCAAGCTCGTTGAACATGTAACATAGACTTTGTGGGTTTAATTTGTATCTTTCTTGCTTCGGTGCGTAATACTTTATTTTTGTAGCTTCATTAGAGGGCCGATCTAGTGGAAAAACTTCGGGAGGAGCTTAATAACAAAGAAGCTGAAACCTCGGGTGGAAGAAATATATGGACCGTCTCGCCTCCGAAAAGGACACTCTTTGGGAAAAATTGGTCTCGATCGAGCACCAGATTCAGAGTGCAAAAGAAGAGAGCTGTAAGTTCAAGGAGCTTCACACTGAGGCGGCCGCAGAACTATCCAAAGTCATGTCCGAAGATGATGCATTCGTGTCCTCCTATCGCACCGATGCTGTTGCACCTACAAATGCTCGGGAGATCTCTGTTGCTGCCAAGATCAAGTTAACATGTGCCATAAATCACGCTAGGTTGGAGTCTCGAAGGCGCACTCTCGAGGAGGTGTATTCTAAAGGCTTTGACCTGTCCGCCGAAATCGAGAAGGTGAAAGCTTTTGGAAGAAGAGGCAGCTTGCTTTCTACCGACGAGGATTCTGCCAACGGCTCCGATAGTGAGGGAGACGAAGGTGAAGTCCCTGAGGAGGAGGAGGAGGAGGAGGAGGAGGAGGAGGAGGAGGAGGAGCAGAAGGACCCCGAAGGTGAGGCTACCAAAGATGTAGCTCCAGTGGATACCGCCTCCGAGAAAGTGAACCCGGGAGTAGATTAGGTTTTTTTTCCTTTTGTGTAAAGGCCCTGTGTGGAGGTCTTGTAAATTTACTTTTGAATCATATAAAGAATTTATTTACTTCATCTTCTTATCGTGTTAAATTCTATTTTGTCTTCACTTGTGAAACGAAATTTGTTGTTGTAGAGAATCGGCCGCCTATTAGGCTTAGAATATAATACCCTTAGGTTCATCATTTGATCAATGACCAATAACAGGTTACCACTTGAGGTTCGGTATTTGAGCTAATCTTTTATTTGGCTCAGTGTTAATTCAAGGTGAATGGACTTTTGAGTCCGAGCTATATAAGGTCTCGATCATGGTGTGCTTCGGCCTTTATGCTCTTGGCCCCTGGGTTTAATATTGGCCCTTAGGATATTTTAGGTTGGACCTTAGGATCTTTAGGTAGGGCCCTTAGGCTCTTCTAGGTTGGCCCTTAGGCTCTTTAGATTGGCTCTTAGGCTCTTAGGGCCAATTCGGCCTCTAAAATGACTATAATTTTTTCCTCTTTCTGGCTAAAGACTTAGTGGAATTTTAGTATGCCTTATCATTTATGTTTTGTATTCACGTTTGATTTTTTAGCGGTTCGATTGATTGGAACCTTGTTTATAATTCAATAATAATTAAATACCTCTTGAGGTTTTTTCGAAGGCTGGTATTATCGAAGCCTCCATATTATTCGAGGGCTGATTTTATCGAAGCCCATTATAGTTTGGTTTTGCCGAGGGTAGCCTGGTTTAACCGATTTTTTGAAGTATTTGAAGGCCTTAGTTTTTATGGCGGAAGTTGGACGTCTCCGAGCCGTATTATTTCGGCTGTAGCCTTTTCATATGACCGTATTCTTTTATATGGCCGCAGCCTTAGTCCCCGAGTGTGGTGGCCTTGGCCTTGATATCACGGGGATGCATTTTTAAGGTCTTATGAGTTCGAGTATGCCTATTCGAGGTCTTACATGTTTGAGTGTGCCTCTTCGAGGTCTTATAGGTTTGAGTTTTCGATGACTCAATATGTTGACTGTCAATGACAGCCCCAGAGTATTCAGATATGTTTGAGGTTTTGGCCCTTGAGCCGTTTCATATTGAAATATAAATGCAAAAATGGTAAACTTATTTTTGGGCACAAAGTGTTTTGATATAATGACAGTGCTTCTTTGAATGATTGATACATGCGTACATGTTTTTTCGTTGAGGGCTGGACTACTTTATATGGACACGATTCATTTGACTGTTTGGTCTATTACATCGTTTTCCTATCGAGTCCCTCTTGACATGAATTGTTTTGTTTCAAAAATATAACCTCTGAGGGTGATGACCCCCAGTATTCGAGCTTGATTGAAAAGAAGCCTTGAATACTTGTTGAGTTTTCCTTAGGTAGCATATAGGTGTTGCCTCGTTAAGAACCTTGCCGGTAAAACCCATTTGGGACAAAACCCGTTCTAAGGGAAAAAGAGTGCAACGCATGCTTTAAAACCCAAGATCTTCTAGCTGAAGGATGCTTCGATATCTCCAATTGAACACCTGTACGGAGTTAGTATGAAATATAAATGAAAAGGGGAGAAGGTCATACCTCAGCAGTAATAGCGTTTGAGCAATGATATATTCCAATTGCTTGGAAGTTGGTTGCCTTCCATTGTGCTAAGTTTGTAGGATCCTTTGCCTACAACTTTGAGGACACGGTACGGTCCTTCCCAATTAGAGCCTAATTTCCCTTCATTTGGGTCTCGAATATTGAGGGTGACTTTCGTTAGAACTAAGTCCCCGACTCCGAAGTAGCGAAGGTTCGTCCTTCTGTTGTAGTACCTATCGATCCTTTATTTTTGAGTGGCCATTCAGACTAATGCGACTTCACGTTTTTCATCTAGTAGCTCAAGGGAAGTGTTCATGGCCTTGTTGTTCGAATCCTTGGTGGTGTGCTGAAACCTGACACTCGGTTCCTCGACCTCGACTGAGATCATTGCCTCGGACCCGTACACCAAAGAAAACGGGGTCTCCCCGTGCTTGACTTTGATGTCGTTCGATATGCCCATAGTACCTCGGGCAATACTTCTCTCCATTTCCCATTCGCATCATCTAACCTCTTCTTTAAGTTTTGGATGAAGGTTTTGTTTGTGGACTCGGCCTGACCATTTGCACTTGGGTGATAAGGTGCTGAAAGAATCCTTTTGATTTTATGGTCTTCGAGGAATTTTGTTACTTTGCTGCCGATGAACTGCTTCCTATTGTCGCATGCTATCTCGGCGGGTATCCCAAACCGGCATATAATGTGGTCCCATATGAAGTCAATGACTTATTTTTCTCTTATCTTCTCGAAGGCCTGCACTTCAACCCATATCAAGAAGTAGTCAGTCATAAACAAAATAACTTAGCTTTACCTGGCGCCGTTGGTAGGGGGCCAATGATGTACATCCCCCATTTCATGAATGGCCACGGGGATAGAACCGAATGGAGTTGTTCACCGGGCTGATGGATCATTGGTGCAAGCATTTGACATTTATCACACTTTTGATCGAACTCCTTAGTATCTTTTTCCATGCTATCCCAATAATACCCCGCTCTGATCACCTTTCGAACCAGGGAATCGACATCGGAGTGGTTTTCACAAGTGCCTTCATGGATTTATCGTAGTACGTAATCAGTGTCCCCCAGTCCCAAGCATACTGCCAGTGGTCCGTCGAAGGTCCTTCTATATAATGTTCCATTTTCATCGAGTGAGAATCAAACTGCTTTGGCTCGAAGGACCCTCGATTTTTTGAGTTCGAGGGGGGCTTCCCATGCTTCAAGTATTCGACGTACTTATTCCTCCAATACCATGTTAGACTTGTTGAGTTGATTTATGGATGACCTTCTTCGACCACTGACCTCGATAATCGGACGATAGTCCTCGGGACGATATCATCTTTTTTGACCGATGAGCCCAGATTTTCAAGAGCGTCGGCCTCGCTATTCTGTTCTCGAGGTACATGGACCAGTGTCCACTCTTTGAAGCGATGCAACGCCACTTGAAGTTTGTCTAAGTACCTTTGCATTCTATCTTCCCGAACCTCGAAGCTCCCGTTTAATTGGTTTACTACCAAAAGAGAGTCGCACTTTGCCTCGATGACCTCTGCTACCAGGCCTTTGGCTAGTTCAAGACCTGCAATCATGGCCTCATACTCGGCCTCATTGTTAGTCAATTTCAAAATTTTTATAGGCTGTCTAATGATGTTGCCCATAGGCGATTTTAGAACTATACCGATCCCGGACCCTTTCATATTCGAGGTAGCGTCTGTGAAGAGGGTCCATACCCCGATGATGTGCCCGTTTTTAGCAAGAGTTCCTTTTCTACTTCGGGCACGAGGGAAGGCGTGAAATCAGCCACGAAGTCTGCCAAAATTTGAGACTTGATGGTCGTTCTGGGTTGATATCGATATCATATCCCCCAAGATCGATGGCCCATTTGGCTAATCGGCCTGATAATTCGGGCTTATGCAAGATGTTTCGAAGTGGATATGTAGTCAATATACATATAGGATGGCATTGGAAGTATGATTTTAATTTTCTAGATGCACTCACTAATGCAAGAGCTAAATTTTCTAAATGCAGGTACCTGGTTTCGGCACCTCCTAGGGTCCGACTTACATAATAGACAGGAAATTACGTACCTTGCTCTTCTCGAACCAACACGCCACTTACCGCTACCTCGGACACGACTAAATACAAATATAGTGTTTCATCCTCCTTCGTAGTATGAAGCAAGGGCGGGCTCGAAAGATACCATTTTAATTCTTCCAAGGCTTGTTGACACTCCGGAGTCCATGCGAAGTTGTTTTTCTTCTTGAGTAGAGAGAAGAAATGATGGCTCCGATCTGAAGACCTCGAGATAAACCGACCTAGGGCATCTATCCTTCCGTTTAGCCGTTGCACGACTTTCACATTGTTTACAACGGTGATTTCATCGATGGCTTTGATTTTATCGGGGTTGATCTCGACCCCCCCTGTTCGACACCATGAAGCCTAAGAACTTGCCCGAGCCAACTTTGAAAGCGCACTTCTCGGGGTTGAGTTTCATGTTGTACTTCCTTAAGATATCGAACGTTGCATGCAAATGGGTCAAATGATCCTCTGCTCGCAGGGACTTAACTAGCATGTCATCAACATAAACTTCCATAGATTTGCCTATTTGGTGTTCGAACATTTTATTAACTAAGCGTTGATATGTAGCTCCTGCATTTTTTTAGCCCGAAAGACATTACATTATATCAATATGTACCATACGTCATGATAAATGAAGTCTTTTCCTGGTCTTCCGGGTTCATTTGAATTTAATTGTACCCGGAGTAGGTGTCGAGAAAAGTAAGGATCTCATGGCCAGCCGTAGCATCGATCAGACAATCGATGTTAGGCAGTGGGAATGAATCTTTAGGGCATGCTTTCTTCAAATCTTTGTAGTCTACATACATTCTAAGTTTATTTCCCTTTTTAGGGACTACCACTACATTAGCTAGCCATTCGGGATATTTCATTTCCCTAATGGATCCTATTTTAAGAAGTTTGGTTACCTCGTCTTTGATGAAGGCATGTTTTACCTCAGACCGAGGTCTCCTCTTTTGCTTCACCGATTTAAATCTGGGATCGACACTTAGTCGATGAGTTGTTATCTCCGATGGGATCCCTGTCATATCTAAGTGGGACCAAGAAAATCAATCATTGTTATCAATAAGGAATTGAATGAATTTTTCCCTGAGTTCGGGTTTTAATCCCGTTCCCAGGTATACCTTTTATTCTGGAAGATGCTTGACTAATAGCACCTGCTCGAGCTTCTCGATAGTGGAATTCATCGTATCTGACTCCTCGAGGGAGATGAAGGCTCAGGGGGTAAGTAAATATTCTTTGTCCTTGATCATCTGATCCTCGATCACCTGCTCCTCGGGCTCAGCCGAGGGCACGGGCTGTGATTGCTATTTTTCTACCTGTTTGTCCTTCGACTTTTTCGATGTGGATGGTGTCGATGCTGGTGCCAAGTCGTGCACTGCGAACATCTCTTTGGACATATGCTGCTCTCCATATACTGTTTTCACGCCATCCTTTGTTGCGAACTTCATCATTTGATGAAGGGTTGATGACACTACCCTCATGTGGATCCATGGCCTTCCAAGTAGAGCATTGTACCTCATGTCACCTTCGATGACATGGAATTTGGTGTCTTGTATGGTTCCAGCCACGTTTACAGGGAGGATGATTTCTCCCTTTGTTATTTCACACGCCATGTTGAATACATTCAAGACACGAGAGGCGGGTATGATTTGATCGAGAAGCCCGAGCTTCTCCACGCCCTTGATCTGATTATATTTGCTGAGCTACCTGGATCCACGAGAACACGTTTAACTTGAACTTTATTTAAAAGGATAGAAATTACCAGTGCATCCTTGTGAGGCTGAGATAAGGCCTCGATGTCTTCCTCACTGAATGTGAGGGTGTCCTCAACCATGTAGTCCCTAGTCCATTTCTCCCTTGTGATAGATAATTTGGTACGTTTGAATATGGGCCCCTGTGGGACATCGACTCGGCCGAGATCATGTGAATGACATGTTGGGGATCTTCCGGTTCATTTTTCCTGTTTACATCTCTTTCTAAAAAATGGTTCTTGGCACGGTCGCTGAGGAAATCTTGAAGGTGCCCTTCGTTAAGCAATCGGGCTACCTCCTCTCTGATCTGCCTGCAGTCCTCGGTCCTATGACCATGAGTACCATGATACTTGCACATTAAGTTAGGGTTCCTCTCAGAAGGATTGGTCTGTACGGGCTTGGGCCATCCGGTGTCTCTAATTTTGCCAATAGCTGAAACGATGCCTGAGGCATCGATGTTGAAGTTGTATTATGATAATTGGGGTGCCTCCACCGACCCCGAGTGCCTATCGAACCCGGTATTAGTCATGATTCCCCGGGAAATATGACCTCGATATGCTCTTTGATCATTTCGAGGTATGTTGCGCCTCGAAATATTCCTTCTGTCTTCGATGTATGGCTGATATCTTTCCTTGTTAAGACTTAGCTCTTTATCTGCATCTCTCGACTCCTTTGCTGGTAGTCTGCTTGGATAAAATGAGCCCGAGGGGGCTCCCAAATGGTCGTCCTCGACCCTAATTTTTGACTGGTATCTGTTGTGCACATCCGCCAGGTTATGGTGGGATACTCGATCAAGTTCTGCGTCTGCTGCCTCGAAGCTATTGAACTTCGTTCATTTAGCCCCTGAGTGAAGGCTTGTATGGCCCAGTCATCAGATACTGGTGGTAACTCCATTCGTTCCAACTGGAAACGGGACACAAATTTCCTCAGCATATCGTTCTCCATTTTCTTGATTTTGAATACACCTGACTTCCTTGTTGCAACCTTTATGGCACTAGCATGTGCCTTTACAAATGAGTCTGCCAACATGGGAAATGAATTGATAGAGTTCGGGGGCAGGTTATGGTACCACATCATGGCCCCCTTGGACAAAGTTTCCCCAAATTTCTTTAGTAGTACAGACTCGATCTCATCGTCCTTCAAATCATTCCCCTTTATACCACAAGTATATATGGTGATGTGCTCTTTGGGATTAGTGGTAGCGTTGTATTTTGGGATATCTGGCATCCGAAACTTTTTCAGAATAGGCTTCAGAGCTAAACTCGGGGGAATGGTTTTGTACAAACTTCTTCGAATCCAGTCCCTTCAAAACGGGAGGTGCTCCCGGTATCTGGTCGACCCTCGAGTTGTAGGTTTCCACTTTCTTATCGTTGTCCTCGATCCTTTTTTCTCCCGACTCGATCCTCTTAGTGAGTTCCTCGAACATTTTCATGATGATGGGGTCATTTCCCGACCCATTGTTGCTTTATCTCTCGGCGGTTGGTTCAATTCGAGAAGTTGTTCCTAGTCCTGCTCCGCTCGGAGTCTTTTGCTGACTCTGCAACTAAGCGATAGCAACCTGTTGTGCTTGCAACATTTCAAAAATTACTTATAGACTGACTTCTCTTTCTTCTTGAGCCTGTGTCCTCTGTACATCAGGTTGGTACCCTATGCATACAGTTCTTTCAATATCAGTGCCCAAGTCGACGTGCAAAGCAATGTGTGAACCAACGTCGACAGGGTTTGGTGCTGGTGCTACCCCAGGGTTAAGCGGTGGCACACCGGTTCGTGAAGCTGTTGCATTGTTTTCTCCGTGGAATCCGAGTCCGTCGTTTCCATGTACTGGTGCGTTTTCTGAGTTAGACATATTTTAATCCGGAAATCAAATAATGTTGGACAAGAAAAAGTGTGAAGAATAATGGGTGTTATTAGAAAACTAGCACTAAAATAATCACTATTATCTTTAGCCCCACGGTGGGCGCCAAACTGTTTACCTCGAAAGTAGTGATAACAATTATATTTGATTTGTGATTCTAAAAATATGTGATTTATTCCAATACTAGTAAATAGACAAGAAATATTAAGTATGAATGAGAAGAAATGATGAACCAAACCAGTGTTGTCAAAGGAATAGGGACCTCAAGTTCGATAGCCTCGGGGATCTCGAGGTAAGTTAAGAACAATAAATTAAGAGCAATAAAGGTGAAGAACAATTGTTGAGCACAATAAACGAGAAAAGCATAATAGAATATCTATTACAATGAATATGATGATCCTTTTACAAATGATTGGGGTCCTCTTTATTTAGGAAGGGAAGACCCTAATATGGTACATTTCTAATTATGATAAAAGAATTCTATTGATACATCTGTATAACAACCTAGTACGGACTTGTACTAACTCGTACAAATCTTATCCCACAATTTACGCCCTGATCCACGTGTCCTTGAGAGATTCCCGCTTTTGCTTGAGTATCATCGAAATCCTACTGTCTCGAGGTAGACCGTATCAGGCCCTCGATTTGCTTCTCGAGGTGCGCACATCCCGTCCACAGACTTGATTCTTACTTCGGGTTTCTCGAACTCAAGCTCGGGGCATGATTAAGCCTTCGAAATCGAGCTCCCCGGTTTCGGCCATATACAACCATGTTCTAGTAACATGCTTGTTCGGCCCGGGGATGCTGAAGCACATGCAGAACTAAGACCAAAGTTTAATATGAGGACTAAATTTTTAAAGGAAGTTATAAGATATATTTTTATTTGAAATCTAATTGTTCTAGCTTTTTGTGATACTAGTCTCTCCGTACGCGTGTTGCACGTATACCATTTATTAATATAATATAAATATTTCTAAAACATGCAAAAATATGTTTGACAAAAAAATTAATTAAAGAAAAAAGTGGACGATCTTGAAAATAATAATAAGCTAACTTAATAAAAGAAGAAACTAATACAAAAAAAATATTAAAAAATGGTTCTACAAGAGTAGAACAATATTTTGACTTGTATTCATACTGATTGTATTAGTATTTCATCCCTTCTACATATAGTATTTACTTCTTTTAGTAAAGCTGAAAATTCTAGGTTTAATATTACAAGCCTTAATTCATAGCTCTAAGAAGATAGAACTGTATTTTTAATATGAGGAATATCGCAATTATGACAACATGGTACGGTAAATCTAGAACTTCACCGGTTATAGTTACATTAACAAATATAAAAAATAAATTAAAAATATATTGTAAATTATTTTTTTAATATATCTGTCAATACCCAAACCGATGGGACGCGATGGACACCCGGTACCTTACCCAACCGAGTACCAACATAACGTATCATACTATCATAGATAATTGAGCCGTAGAGGCTGCCGTGAAATAGGTAGAATAGAACATGTAATACCAACTTATACATAAGACATACGATCCTCTAAAACCAAAATGACCACTCGTATACTGAACATAGGCCGACAAGGCCATACAATCTTTTACGTACGTCTACAAGCATACATAATTGTCATAAGGTCGGGAAAGAGCCCCGGTGCACCAAACAATACACATCTAAATCATACTGACCAAGCAAGAAACTACGGAGCAAATGGAGTGCACCAACATCTTCCCCTGAGCTGATCGCCTACTTGGAGGACTCTCGACCTGTCTATCAGGACCTCCGGGCATGAAATGCAGCATCCCCAAGCAAGAGGGACGTCAATACAAATAATGTACCGAGTATGTAAGGAATGAAAATAAGTAAACAATAGACATGAGAGAAACATGGAGCAAAAGACTCAACATGTATATCTGAATAGCTCTGTGAATCATTTAAAATTATAATGTCATGCATATGCGTATAAATGCCATACCATGCATCGGTAAATGCGTTCATAACATCATCAAGCCTTTGAGCACATCCATCATATCATATCGGCCACTGTGGGCAAATCATCAACGTATACCAGCTGATCAGGTAGTGGTGCGTATATAACGCCATAAGCTTTTCCATATCCCATATATATATATATATATATATATATATATATATATATACAAACACACACACACACACACACACACACACATATATAGCAGCTGATCATGTGGTGGTGCATATATAACACCATAACCTTTTCCATATCCCATATATATATATATATATATATACACGTATATAACGCCATCTGATCATGGTTGAATGTGCATGTATAAATGTATGAAATGCAGATGAAATACGTTAATAAAATCTATCGGCATGTCATAAGGCTATTATGTCTCTGATTAATACCATGAAATAAATTTTACCAACTTATATATTTCTGAGACCCATGAACAAATGATAAAATAATATCACTACTAGAAATCTGGAATTTTTCGACCACAAATTTGCGACCAAAGTTGGTCGGTCAAAACAAGCGACCAAAGTTGGTCGCAAATGTGGAGAAAAATATTAAATATTCATTTTAAATAATTTACCGACCAAGGTTGGTCGGTATTTGGTTGGTAAAGTGGTCAAAATACTGATCGCGCTGGTAGACTTGCTTGGTCAAAGAAACATTGACATTAGCGACCAACTTTGGTCACTAATGTGGGACCCAGTTATAAAGTTTTAATAATTATATTATTATTGAAAATATTTTATAAAATATAAATATATCTTATTTAAAATTACCGACCAAAGTTGGTCAGTTAATACAGGGTAAGCAAATAGCGACCACCTGTCATGACCCGAATTTCCAACAGTCGGGACCGTGATGGCGCCTAACGTTGAACCCGCTAGGCAAGCCAACATAAGTATTCAATTTATCTTATTCCTTTATTATTACCAAATAATATATGAAAAGACAACACTAACGTAGATAGAAGTACAAAATGGAGCAAAGTATATATAAACTCAATGTATGCCTTTACGACCTTTAAGAAAAATTAATCCCAGAACTTTGGAGTCACAAACTCACAAACTATCTACGAATAATACATATAACGATCTGAATGAAATAAATACATCTATTTTTGAAATAACTAGAATAGAATATAAAAGAAGTAGGACGGGACGCCAAGACCTGCGGACGCCTACAGGACTACCTAGTGGTCTCCACTGGACTGAAGGCAGCAACCTCAATCTATGGTCCGTAGGGTCCTACACCGGGATCTGCACAAAAGTGCAAAATGTAGTATCAGTACAACTGACCCCATGTATTATGTAAGTGCCGAGCCTAACCTCGGCGAAGTAGTGACGAGGCTAGGACACAATAACCAAAGTCAACCTGTGCAGTTTAATAGTATACGGAGAAAAATAATACAACGAGAATAAACAGTTAAGCATAAGGAAAAAGGGGAACATGCTGAGGGGAGGAAATATCAAATAATGGAAGTAACGAGGTAAGGCACAAGTTAGATATCAATTTAAGCAACATAATAGTAATACGAAAACAAGTGCACGACATCAGCCTTCGTGCTTTTACTCTCGTCCTCACCATCAGAATCAATATATTCGGCACGGCATCACCCTTCGTTGTTTTACCTCACAATATCAAGGCACGACATTATCCTTCGTGCATTATCTCTCATATCATGGCACATAATCACCCTTCGTTCTTTTACAATCACAATATTGGCACGACATCACCCTTCGTGCATTAGCATTCACTCAAAATCTCACGCACGACATCACCCTTCGTGCTTTTACACTTTTCCTCACCCAAACACATCAAATGATAGTAATCCAACAAGGAACAAATAATGGAGTAAACAGAAATAAACCATAACCTCCGGCAAGGGAGTCAATAGTGGAACTAATACCATCCCGGCAAGGGTAAACAACTGTATCCAATCATACTTATACATAACTTCACATAAAAATCTTCAACTGAAAACTAATGCTCAACACTACTCAATATCAAGGAATTTCCACCAACTTGGATAACTATAAGGTGAAGCTCAAATATTACTTATGAAAAACCATATAAATTAAAATATTCCACTCACGGGCATGCTTGACACCAACGTATAGGTACTCGTCACCTCACATATACGTTGAACATGATACTTACACGTAGCGATTAGGACACAACACCTATTCCCTCAAGCTAATGTTAAGCCAAACACTTACCTCAAATTCCACGATCAAACTCAAGCCTCGATTACCGCTTTCCCTTTTGAATTTGACTCCAATTCTCTTGTATCTAGACATATTCAACTCAATAACATCAATAAATGTCAAACAATTCCATCCCAACGCTTAATTATAGGTTTTACATCATTCTTCCCAAAAAGTCAAAAATCGACCCCGGGCCTGCTTGGTCAAAACACGAGGTTCAGACCAAAACCCGATCACTCATTCATCCACGAGCCCGAATATGTAATTAGTTTCGAAGTCCGACCTCAAAACAAGGTCTAAATTCCAGTTATTCAAAAAGCTCTAACTCTACCCAAATCCCCAATTTTCTACCCTTAAGAACATGATTTAGGCCTAAAAATCTAATGGGTGTTAATGGAAAATGAAGAAAATGATATTAAGAACATGAACCTATGATTTGGTGATGAAATCCCTCTTCAAAAGTCGCCCAAGTTCGGATTCTATGGAAGGAAATATGAAATTATTGCTATTTCCCATTTTTTACATTGTTGTAAACCCCTGGACAGACCCTCTACGCGATCGCGAGAAGTCTGCCGCGTTCGCGGGGAATTGTGGCCATAAGACCTACGCGATCGCTATAAGCTGCTCGCGTTCGCGATGGTCTATCACCCCTGACCACGGCGTTCGTTCGCGAAGAGCAACATAAGGACTCCCCCAGCCCCCCTCTAGTACACTACGCGATCGCGACCAAGACCCTGCGTTCGCATAGAAGAAACCCCTCCCCAGCCCAGCTTGTGCACCGCGATCGCGTGGGTTGCACCGCGATAGCAAAGAGAAAATCCTAGGACACCAGAAACAACAACTCACACCAGATTTTTCTAAGTCCGAAACACCCCGATGCCTATCCGAAACTCACTCGAGTCCTCGGGGCTCCAAACAAAACATGCACACTACCCCAAAAATATCCTACGGACTTACTCATGCGATCAAATCTCCAAATTAACATCTTAAGCAATGAATTTAGCATAAAAAACAAAGAAAAATCTTAAAACTTTCAAAGTTTCAATTTTTACAAATACGGATCCGAATCACGTCAAACAACTTCCGTTTCATACCAAATTTTATAGACACAACTCAAATATCATATTGAACCTGTACTGGGCTCCGGAACCAAAATACGGGCCCGATACCATAAATTTCAACTATAAGCAAATTTCCAAGAACTCTTATATTTTCACTAAATTAATTTCTTTCAGAAATTCATTTCTCGGGCTTGGGACCTCGGAATTCAATTCCGGGCATACACCCAAGTCCTATATTTTCCTATGGACCCTCCGGGACCGTCGAATCACGGGTCCGGGTCCGTTTATCCAAAATGTTGACCGAAGTCAACTTAAATTCAATGTTAAGGCTAATTTAGCATTTTTCTCAGTTTTTCACATAGAAGCTTCCCGGATATACGCCCGGGCTGCACATACGAAACGAGGTGATATAAAATGAGGTTTTAAGGCCTCGGAACACAGTTTTGACTTATAAAACAAGGGATGAGATTTTGGGTCATCACATTCTCCACTTCTAAAATAACCGTTCGTTCTCGAACGGACATAGAAAAGTAACTGAATCAGGGAAAAGATAGGGATAACGGCTCCGCATATCGGACTCGGACTCCCAGATAGCTGCCTCGGCAGGTTGACCTCTCCACTGGACACGAACTGAAGGATAACTCTTCGATGTCAACTGACGAACCTACTGGTCTAATATGGCTACCGGCTCCTTCTCATAGGTCCAATTCCTGTCCAACTGGACACTGCTGAAATCTAACACATGGGCTGGATCTCCGTGGTACTTCCGAAGCATAGACACATGAAACACCGGATGCACATCTGATAAATTCGGTGGAAACGCAAGTCTGTAGGCCACCTCTCCCACTCTGTCAAGAATCTCGAATGGACCAGTTAATCTAGGGCTTAGTTTGCCATTCTTCCCAAATATCATCACGCCCTTCATGGGCGATACCCGAAGCAATACCCGCTCCCCAACCATGAATGACAAATCACGAACTCTGCGGTCGGCATAACTCTTCAACCTGGACTGAGCTGTACGAAGTCTATCCTGAATGATCTTAACCTTATCCAAGGCATCCTGCACTAACTCCGTACCCAGCAACTGAGCCTCTCCCGGCTTAAACCACCCAACCAGTGACCGACACCACCTACCATATAATGCCTCATAAGGAGCTATCTGAATGCTCGACTAATAGCTGTTGTTGTAGGCAAACTCAGCTAATGGAAAGAACTTGTCCCAAAAACCTCCAAAGTCAATGCCACATGCTCGTAGCATATCCTCCAAAATCTAAATAGTATGCTCGGACTGTCCATCCGTCTGAGGATGAAATGCTGTGCTCAACTCAACCCTCGTGCCCAACTCACGCTGGACTGCCCTCCACAAATGCGAGGTAAACTGCGTACCTCGGTCAGAAATAATAGACACGAGCACACCATGAAGGCGAACAATCTCATGTAGATCTCCGTCAATTTCTCCGAAGAATAGGAAACTGCCACAGGAATGAAATGCGCTGACTTGGTCAGCCTATCCACAATGAAACATACTGCATCAAATTTCTTCTGAGTCCGTGGGAGTCCAATAACGAAATCCATGGTGATACGCTCCCACTTCCACTCAGGAATCTCAATCTGCTGCATCAATCCTCCAGGTCTCTGATGCTCGTATTTTACCTGCTGACAATTCAAGCACCGAGCTACATATGCCAAAATATCCTTATTCATCCTCCTCCACCAGTAATGCTGCCGCAAATCCTGGTACATCTTTGCGGCTCCCGGATGGATAGAATACTGGGAACTATGGGCCTCCTCTAATATCAACTCACGAAGTCCATCCACATTGGGTACACAAATACGACCCTGCATCCATAAAACTCCATCATCACCAACTGTAACGTGCTTGGCATCCCCGTGCCGGACCGTATCCCTAAAGACACTCAAATGTGGATCATCATATTTTCGGTCTCGAATACGATCAAATAATGAAGAACGAGTAACTATATTAGCTAGAACACGGCCGGGCTCAAAAACATCCAATCTCATGAACCGATTGGATAAATCCTGAACATCCGAAGCAAGCAGACTCTCTCCGACCGGAATATAAGCAAGACTACCCATGCTGGCTGACTTCCTACTCAAAGCATCGGCCACCACATTGGCCTTCCCCGGATGATATAAGATGGTGATATCATAGTCTTTCAACAGCTCCAACCATCTCCTCTGCCTCAAATTCAACTCCTTCTGCTAGAACAAATATTGCAAACTCTTGTGATCCGTGAACACCTCACAAGACACGCCTTATAAATAATGCCTCCAAATCTTTAGCGCGTGAACAATGGATGCTAACTCCAAATCATGAGCTGGATAATTTTTCTCGTGGATCTTCAACTAACGTGAAGCATATGCAATAACCTTGCCTTCCTTCATCAACACTGCACCAAGTCCAACCCGAGATGCATCATAATACACAGTATATGGCCCTGAACCTGTGGGCAAAACCAACACCGGTGCCGTGGTCAAGGCTGCCTTGGGCTTCTTAAATTTCGCCTCACACTCATCTGATCACCTAAACTAGGCACCCTTCTGAGTCAACCTGGTCATCGGGGCTGCAATAGATGAAAAGCCTTCCACAAAACGACGATAGTAACCTGCTAAGCCCAAGAAACTCCGAATCTCTGTAGCTGACATGGGTCTAGACCAATCCTTGACTGCTGAAATCTTCTTGGGATCCACCTGGATACCTTCTGCTGATACAACATGACCCAGGAATGCAACCGAGCTCAACCATAACTCACACTTAGAAAAACTTAGCATACAACTGACTGTCCTTCAAAGTATGAAAAATGACTCGAAGGTGTTGCTCGTGCTCCTCCCGGTTGCGGGAATAAATCAGAATATCATCAATGAAGAAAATCACGAAAGAATCCAAATAAGGCCTGAACACTCGGTTCATCAAGTCCATAAAAGCTGCTGGGGCATTTGTCAACCCGAATGACATCACTAAGAACTCATAATGCCCATACCGAGTGTGAAAAGCCATCTTAGGGACATCAGATGCCCTAATCCTCAACTGATGGTAGCCAGATCTCAAATCGATATTCGAAAATACCTTGGCACCCTGAAGCTGATCAAACAAATCATCAATTCGCGGCAATGGATACTTGTTCTTGATGGTCACCTTGTTCAATTGCCGATAATCTATACACATCCTCATTGACCCATCCTTATTCTTAACAAACAACACCGGCGCACCCCAAGGCGAGACACTAGGCTTAATGAAGCCTTTATCAAGCAAATCCTGCAACTGTTCTTTCAACTCCTTCAACTATGGAGGGGCCATACGATATGGCAGAATAGAAATGGGCTGAGTGCCCGAGCCAAATCAATGCAAAAGTCAATATCCTTGTCGGGTGGCATACCCGATAGGTCAGCAGGGAACACCTCTGGAAACTCAAGGACTATGGGCATAGACTCCATAGAAGGAACCTCGGCACTAGAATCACGAACATAAGCCAAATAGGACAAACACCCCTTCTCAACCATGCGGCGAGCCTTCATATATGAGATAACCCTGCTGGAAGAATGACCAGGAGTCCCTCTCCACTCCAGTTGAGGCAACCTCGGTAATGCTAATGTCACAGTCTTGGCATGACAGTCCAATATGGCATGATAAGGCAACAACCAATCCAACCCCAAAATAACATCAAAATCTACCATATCCAGGAGCAGGAGATCTACACTGGTCTCAAGACTACCAATAACCACAACACATGAATGGTAGACACGATCTACTAAAATAGAACCACCCACCGGTGTAGACACATATACAGCAGTACTCAGAGAATCACGAGGCATAACCAAATAAGGAGCAAAATAAGATGACACATAGGAATATGTGGACCCTAGATCAAATAAAACAGAAGCATCCTTGCTGCAAACTGAAACCATACCTGTGATAACTGCATCGAAGGCCTCAGCCTTAGGTTTGGCTGGAATAACATAACATCGGGGCTGCGCCCCACCAGTCTGAACTATATCCATGGGACGACCTCCTACTTGCTGACCTCTAACTCTAGCGGCATGGCCTCCACCTCTGCGGCCTAACCTCCACTTCTAACACCTCGACCCCCACCTCTAGCTGGCTGAGCTGGTGGTGGAACACATGGTACTGGAACCATGGCACGAGAACCCTAGTGCTGAGAACTGCTCGAGGCTCGAGGGAAAAATCTAGCAATGTGCCTCTGATCACCACAAGTATAACAAGCCCTCAGCTGCTGAGGCTGCTGAACCTGAAACTGACCCTGACGACCTGAGTAACCACCCTGAAAACCCTGAATCAACGGTGTACTGATAGGAGCTGATGGTGCACTGTAGTGTAACTGATCAGAATACTACATATGAGAACCACGACCACCTAGAGCACTACGAGAAACCTGAAGTGTCGAATGAAACGGCCTAGGAGGATGGCCCCTACCAAAAGAATCCTTGCCTCCACATGAGGCGCCACTGAACCTGCCAAAATAACGGGGTCTCTTGTCAGACCCTTGACCACACCCCTACAACAGAACCATCTCAACTCGTCTGGCCACATTGGCTGCATCCTGGAAAGAAATCTCACTCCATGTCTCCTTGGCCATCTGCAATCTGATCGGCTGAGCTAGTCCCTCAATAAATCTCCTCACCTTCTCTCGCTTGGTGGGAAGTATCATAATAGCATGACGGTCCAAGGTAACAAATATGGTCTCGTACTGAGTGACGATCATAGAGCCCTGCTAGAGACGCTCAAACTGCCTACGTAGATCCTCTCTCTAAGTGATAGGAAGAAAATTCTCCAGAAATAGCTGAGTGAACTGGGCCCAAGTCAAGGCCGGTGATCCAACTGGTCTGGTCAAACAATAATCTCTCCACCAAGTCTTGGCGGGACCAAACAGACAAAAGGTAGCAAAGTCGACCCCATTGGTCTCCACTATCCCCATGTTCTTTAGAAACTCATGGCAGCTATCCAAATAGTCTTGGGGATCCTATGAAGATGCACCGCTATAAGTAGTAGGGAAAAGCTTGGTGAACCTGTCCAACCTCCACAAAGCATCAGCATACATAGCTGCTCCATCACCGGTCTGAGCCATAATACCCGGCTGAACTACTTCAGATGGCTGGGCTACTGAAGTCTGAAACTAAGGAGCCAACAGCTCCGGAGAGCGAGTAGCAGGAATCTGGTCTCCTCCCCCAGACTGAGAGACGACTGGTGCTGCAGGAAGCAAACCTGCTTGAGCGACACTCTCCATGAGGCCCACTAGATGGACCAGAGCATCTTGGAGTACTGGGGTGGCAATGAACCCCTCAGGGACCTGAGCTGGCCCAACCAGGACTGTCTGGGCAGGAACCTTATCAGCAAACTCTACCTGAGGCTCCGCCACTGGGGCTACTGCTCTGGGCTGAGCAATGCCCCTACCTCGGCCTCTGGAATGGCCTCGGCCTCATCCTCATCCTCGGCCTCTCGTAGGTGCTGCTACTGGAGGCTCGGGATGCTGATCAGTGGATGAAGAAGCACGTGTCTTCGCCATCTGCGAAAGAATAGCATAGAAATTCAGTTAGCATTTAGAATTCAAATCGCACGACAGAGAAGAATAGATGTGAAGTCATTCCTAAACTCTGCAGCCTCTAGGGGATAAGCACAAACGTCTCTATATCGATCCCTCTGACTCTACTAAGCTTTTCCGTGAATATGTGAGACCTAGGCAACCTAGTGCTCTGATACCAACTTGTCACGACCCGAATTTCCCACCGTCAGGACCGTGATGGCGCCTAACGTTGAACCCGCTAGGCAAGCCAACGTAATATTCAATTTATCTTATTCCTTTATTATTACCAAATAATATGTGAAAAGACAACACTCACATAGATAGATCTACAAAAGGAAGCAAGGTATATATAAACTCAATGTATGCCTTTACGAACTTTCACAAAAACCAATCCCAGAACTTTGGAGTCACAAACTCACGGACTACTACGAATAATACATATAACGGTCTGAATGAAATAAGTACATCTGTTTCTGAAATATGTAGAACATAATATAAAAGAAGTAGGAAGAGACGCCAAAGCCTGCGGATGTCTGCAGGACTACCTCGGTGTCTCCACTGGACTGAAGGCAACAACATTGATCTATGGTCCGTAGGGTCCTACACTGGGATCTGCACAAAAGTGTAGAGTGTAGCATCTGTAAAACCGACCCCATGTACTAAGTAAGTGCCGAGCCTAACCTCGACGAAGTAGTGACGAGGCTAGGACACGACAACCAAAGTCAACTTGTGCAGTTTAATAGTATACGGATAAAAATAATACAACGAGAAATAAATAGTTAAGCATAAGGAAAAAAGGGAACATGCTAAAGGGAGGAAATACCAAATAATGGAAGTAACGAGGTAAGGCACAATTTAGATATCAATTTAAGCAACATAATAGTAATTCCGAAACAAGTGCACGACATCACCCTTCGTGCTTTTACTCTCGTCCTCACCATCAGAATCAATATATTCGGCATGACATCATCCTTCGTGGTTTTACCTCACATTATCAAGGCACGACATTATCCTTCGTGCATTATCTCTCATATCATGGCACATAATCACCCTTCGTGCTTTTACAATCACAATATTGGCACGACATCACCCTTCGTGCATTAATATTCACTCAAAATCTCACGCACGACATCACCCTTCGTGATTTTACACTTTTCCTCACCCAAACACATCAAATGATAGTAATCTAACAAGGAACAAATAATGGAGTAAACAGAAATAAACCATAACCTCTCGGCAAGGGAGTCAACAGTGGAAATAATACCATCCCGGCAAGGGTAAATAGCTGTATCCAATCTTACTTATACATAACTTCACATAAAAATCATCAACTGAAAACTAATACTCAACACTACTCAATATCAAGGAATTTCCACCAACTTGGATAACTATAAGGTGAAACTCAAATATTACTTATGAAAAACCACATAAATTACAATATTCGACTCACGGGCATGCTTGACACCAACGTATAGGTACTCGTCACCTCACATGTACGTTGAACATGATACTTAGACGTAGCAATTAGGACACAACACCTATTCCCTAAAGTTAAGGTTAAGCCAAACACTTACCTCAAATTCCACGATGAAACTCAAGTCTCGATTACCGCTTTCCCTTTTGAATTTGACTCCAATTCACTTATATCTAGACATATTCAACTCAATAACATCAATAGATGTCAAACATTCCATCCCAACGCTTAATTATAGGTTCTACATCATTCTTCCCAAAAAGTCAAAAATCGACCCCGGGCCTGCTTGGTCAAAACACGAGGTTCGGACCAAAACCCAATCACCCATTCACCCACGAGCCCGAATATGTAATTAGTTTCGAAATCCAACCTCAAAACGAGGTCTAAATTCCAATTATTCAAAAAGCCCTAACTCTACCCAAATCCCCAATTTTCTACCCTTAAGAACATGATTTAAGCCTAGAAATCTAATGGGTGTAAATGGAAAATGAAGAAAATGAGATTAAGAACACGAACCTATGATTTGGTGATGAAATCCCTCTTCAAATGTCGCCCAAGGTCGGATTCTATGGAAGGAAATATGAAATTATGGATATTTCCCATTTTTGACACTGTTTTAAATCCCTGGACAAACCCTCTACGCGATCGCGAGGAGTCTTCCGCATTCGTGGGGAATTGTGGACAAAAGACCTACGCGATCGCGATAAGCTGCTCGCATTCGCGATGGTCTATCCCCCTTACTACCGCATTTGCGGGCCTGGGACTGCGTTCGCGAAGAGCAACATAAGGACTCCCCCAGCCCCCCCTCCAGTACAATACGCGATCGCTACCAAGACCCTGCATTCCCATAGAAGAAACCACTCCCCAGCCCAACTTGTGCATAGCGATCGCGTGCGTTGCACTGCAATCGCGAAGAGCAAATCCTAGGACACTAGAAACAACAACTCACACCAGATTTTTCTAAGTCCGAAACACCCTGATGCCTACCTGAAACTCATCTGATCCCTTGGGGCTCCAAACCAAACATGCACACTACCCCAAAAACTCCTACGGACTTTCTCGTGCGATCAAATAGCCAAATTAACATCTTAAACAACGAATTTAGCATAGAAATCAAAGAAAAATCTCAAAACTTTCAAAGTTTCAATTTTTACAAATACGGGTCCGAATCACGTCAAATAACCTCCGTTTCATACCAAATTTTACAGACACAACTCAAATATCATATTGAATCTTTACTGGGCTCCGGAACCAAAATACAGCCCCGATACCATAAGTTTCAACTATAACCAAATTTCCAAGAACTCTTATATTTTCAGTAAATCAATTTCTTTCAAAAATTCATTTCTCCGAAGTCAACTTAAATTCAATGTTAAGGCCAATTTAGCTTTTTTCTCAGTTTTTCACATAGAAGCTTCTCGGATATACGCCCGGGCTGTGCACGCAAAACGAGGTAAGATAAAAGGAGGTTTTTAAGGCCTCAGAACAAAATTTAAACTTATAAAACAAGGGATGACCTTTTGGGTCATCACACCGACTTTGGTCGCTAAGTTTTAATTTATGGACAATTAGCGACCAAAGTTGGTCTGTTTTCTGGTCAACATTGGTCAAAATTAAAAATCACTTTTATATTTACTATCTAAATAATATAAATGTAATCCGTTAACACTTTTATAATACAAGGGATGAATACACTAAAACATACTCTAACATGCTATATATGTAGTTAAAGTAGTACAATGAAGCGTGTTATATATATATATATATATATATATATGTATATATAGGTCGAGACATTATGTTTTTAATATTCAATGATGGATTGATAGACTTGTCAAGATCCTAATTAATATATATAGTTTATCATCAAATATATCTGTGTGTAAATTGATTCATGGACTTATAACCTACTCAGATGCATCGTTGAATATTAAAAATAAAACATCTCTGTCACGACCCCAAATCTAAACTAGTCGTGATGGCGCCTATCGTGGAACTAGGCCAACCAAATTAACATTCAGCGTAAAGAATCTTTCATTTATATCATTTTAAACTGATAGCGTAAAGGTTTCATTTAAATTACCTTTTAAACAGACAAAGCTACACCATATGTTTAAAATACAACCCCAAGACCCCAGAGTCACCGGTCATGAGCATCTACAGAAAATATGCAAATCTGAAAAATAAACTCTATAATAGTAAGCAGGAGAGAGGAGGGCTACAGACGCGTGCATATACCTCGCAAAATCTCCGAGAAGTCTCTGGAAATGATAGACAGCTCACTCTGCCCTAGCACCTGGATCTGCACACAAGGTGCAAGGAGTAATGTGAGTACGCCAACTCAGTAGTAATGAAAATAAATCAGGCCTGAGCAGTAAGAAACACATAAAGTCAAATCATCAATTTACAATAAACACACTCTTTCTTTCCAACAGTGTATACGTTAAATCATCACGCTTAAAAATCCGATTTCAATGAAAATCCTTAGAAAAAATGTAATTTCCAACAGTTTCAGTAAAATGTCCAAGAAGTTTAGTGTAAAATGATATGAATCATAAGTGGCGACTCGGGCAAAAACATGAATAATAAACCGCCTCTCGGGCATAAAATCACTCAGAATCAATCCCTCAGCATGCCTCACAATCACTCGTATTCAGCCCCTTGGGCAACCTTACAACCACTCATGCCTCCCAATCACTTGGCACTCAGCACTCGGCGCTCGCACTCAGTAGGTACCTGTGCTCACTAGGGGTGTACAGACTTCAGAGGGGTTCCTACAACCCAAGTGTTGTATCGCTGCGGCGTGCAACCCGACCCAATATCGTTGCGGCGTGCAACCCGATCCATATGTCTCGCTGCGGCGTGCAGCCCGATCCAACATATCTCGCTGAGGCGTGAAACCCGATCTATATATACTCCTTACAATATAGTCTCTCAGCCTCAGTCAGAAACCTCTCAAAAGCCACTCGGGCTATCAGTAAAACAGGGTACTCGACCCAAAAAATATCATTTGATGCATCAAAGTAGTGTAAATGAGACTGAGTTTTACATCAATTAAGCATAATATGACTGAGTGTAAATCATAAGTCAACACAGTGAGGAATAGCAATAAAAATCCCCCAAGGGGTCTAAACACATGGCACGAGGCCCAAATACGGCATTTCGCCCAAAACATAGTAATAATCTTTAAACATGAAATATCATATGATTTACAAAACCGGAATCCTTATTCTCCCACGAGTCTATACATACCAAGAACATCGAAAACGGACCACAATTGCCCTTTCAATTCCTCAATTAAAGTCTCTAATTTCCCATGCCCTAACTTCCCCAATTTACACCTCAAAAACATGTAATCTAGTCGGATTATTCGATGATAATTCAATATTGTGGAGTAGAAATGATCACAAGTGACTTACCTCAAGATTTCCCATGACTTCTCGCTCAAAAATCGCCCCAAGCCGCGTTCTTTTCGTCCAAAAATATGGAAATGAGCCAAAAAAAAAAACAAAACAAGACAGCTCAATAAAAATACAAATCTAGTCGCTAAAATCCCAAATCCCGTCGCTAAAAGTGCCACATCTGGTCGCTAAAGGTGCGCAACAGATCCTGTTGCACCAGCAATGTTTATTTTCACTAAAAAGGCTCTAACTCTACCATACGAACTTGGAATTCGATGATTCTTGTTCCTATGAGTCAAAAATAATAATACGAACATAGACCTTCAATCGAAACTGAATTCGGAGCTCATTTGCTCACTGCGATACCCATTTCGTTCGTTAAACAATTAACTCATGTTTCGCGTCAAAAACCCAATCGTGACTTGATGAAATTAGAACAAACTTTCCAGATCACTCCAATAATTCATTATCAAAATCCCGGAAGTCTCGAAATCAAATTTCGATCCCTAGAACTAAAAGTGGACCTTTGGATCATTCCATACTTATGCTCAAAACACCAAAATCTTCCAAAAACTCTTCCAAAACTTATCCGAGCCTCATGGGACCCCAACCAAGTATACTAACAAGTCCCATAATATGACACAAACTTAGTCGATGCCTCAAATTATATCAAATAATGCTAAAACCGTGAATCACACCCCAATTCAAGTTTAATGAAACTAATAACTTCCAACTTCTATATTTGATGCCGAAACCTATCAAATCAAGTCCGATTAACCTTAAAATGACAGATCGGGTCATTGCGTCCTCCCCCACTTAAACGTACGTTTGTCCTCGAGTGTGCCCAGAGTTGTTTTGAAAACCATCAAATCACTGGGTAACCTTACCATGCACATACCCGGGGGTGATCCCACGTCACCCTATCCTATATAGGTCCTGTAACACAACATAATTGAAATTTCACAATTCACCCTAGAACAAATTTTCCACTTCCGAAATTGTCTATAAGATCAGAATCTCACATCTACACACTGAATAAGTCTGAACACGATGTATCAAGCCATAACCGCAATCCAAGATGAAAATCACACGATATATCGTTTAACTCAAACACTCATAAAGATAACTTCTAATCACAACAGCTGCTCAAACAACCCAATTCCGATAATAAACCTCTTATCAAACCGAATCCTCATTCCAACACTTTCGTATACTGTTAATGATGAATGAAACACGCAGAAAGTCATAACCATTCCTCAGATCAGCCAGTCACGGAGCTCCCTCTCCTTTGGCAAGGACCATAGTAAAATTTTAAGCCGAATCCCGATATTATCCTTCCAACATGTTGAAATCGAGTCTGATAGTATTCATTCTAGATCCCAATGACCTTATCCCATCCAACACGACTACTCTAGTGACATGACACATCGATACAATCTAAAGCCACAATGCGTGCGACTCGCGAACCTATAAGCAATAGTCCAAATGTACTCAAATCATGGAAAAAATGACTCAAATGAGAGAGCTGTACCACAAGCTCACTAGTACCACCACAACATAATGCTTAGAACCCATCACACATCGTACAACCATAACACATGAATCTAACCCGAAGGATCATACCTCTACATAACATCACTGCAATGCGCGACCTTATCCAAACACTGGTCCACATGAGACACCTCAAGTCACCATGCTCAAAATCATCAACCACGTGCAATTTGATGTCTAGTACCTAAAGTAAATCACCATAACCACCGAGAAGTAAATGATGCAATGCCATTCCAGCCCAAATCAAAAGGAACATAACCAATACGTCTCAATCCCGTAATGCCCAATTACTTACTTTACTCAAATCCCGCTATAAAGCCCAAATAAATCCGCACCATATGTGCATATAACTGACAATCACCACTCCTCGCAACACCGAAGGGTAAATCATAGATCACTCCAGAATATGAATAAACTCAACGACAATCGAATGGTAAATCCCTCGACAATAGCAATTCGGAGTCAAAAATTCTGACCCGGTGCAGAACACACCCATATTGGCCTACCAATAACCCTAAATCAAATCTGGTCACCCACAAAAGATAGATAACTCTCCGAAAGTTCACAATGACTGAATCATGGCATACATTAACATCTGATTAGCTATGCTCACATCCTCACAGTCCACAACCACAAATTAAACAGTTTATGAAAACTCCCAGTCTCGAAGTCCATGAAGCGCACCAATTATCATATCTGATCCCAAATCCACCACTCGAATATATAACATGTCTCTAATACTCAATCATTCCACGAGGGATACCCCATAATTCCTATGTGTCACCAAGCAACCTTGCATATCAGTAGTCGATCCAACAAGAGAGCGTCGAAATACCGGTAAAGCACCCTTAACTCCACACATTGACCTTTCTGAAATGTATACCCTCATCAATCCACCCAATTGGTGATATCATATACCTAGTCATCTGAAACTGCTAATGCTGCCTGAGAAATTTGACCTTCCTTCCAGGACTGAACCAAGATCTCACATATGCAAATCTCAACTCTACACAACATACCGCATACGCCACCCCATCCTATGATAAATATGAGAACTTCATGATCTCTTCCGATCCACAAACAACTACGCACCCAACTAGTCAAGAACTTAACATTTGACCCCATGTATAAGAAAAATCACTATACATCACATGCTCCTCACGCCGGTAGAATATACACATCTCTAACCGTAGTAGAAACCATCCAGAACTACCCGAATTCCATTTGTACAACACCAAACCGTCAGGACTGAATCCTTCTAACTCAACCAAGCTACGCATGTCACCAAAACCCAAGAACATTGCCAAGAAACACCTGTAAAAACTCATTAACTCATAAGCACCCAAAGAACTAATCATATCCCTTACCATGCTGATCCGACCTACTATCAGGCTGTCCTATTCATCCAAGTTCCTTCTGAATTATATTCGAATTAGTACTTCTCCTTTCCATAATACCTCAATCCTCAACCCAGACTCACCACACGAGACCCCAGCATCAAACCATACCGTCTAAGGCTCATAAGCTGCTGAATACTCTCTCAAATATCCCCAAAATCACCATATTCAAAATACTTACCCTGAAGATACTTCTTGAAAAGCTAAGGCCATTACCTTCACCTTCCTGATGCTGATATGAAGAATCTATGATAATGTTTTACACCCTCCAACGTAATTCTCAGTTTCTAGCCAATTACACATCTCGAAGATTTCCAATCGTTATATATAACCTTGAACCATCAAAAACATTATCGAGAGTCACCCGCTCTACGCAATTCTCAATTAAACTGATCAAACAGACCGTACGACCTGGCCCCATCTGCACCCCTACATACTAGGAAGTAATCCACACTTCGAAGCAACCAAGCATATCCCTACTCCGCACACACTACACTCTTTACTAATACAACTCATACATTCAATAAAACCCAATTACCCATAGAGTATATTACAACCTATATTCAAAATTTCCATTACTCAAGCCCTTCCCAAACTCCACCTCTGCAGGTCATAACTGATTCCTCGACATACCACGAACCGAGACCAATACAACACATAATTGTGCAATCAACTTAACATTAACAGACTCCCCCACTTGACTCAAAGCCAACGATCAAGACAAACAATAACTCACAATGCCCATACGCTATCACTGCCACCATACTACAGTGAGATTCAACTAAATCCTTTATACGCTCATATGACACAACCCAATCTAATATCCCAAATCGTATGCAAATCTCACATTCACCATTGTAATATACAATGCCAACTTTCATAAGCGACCTAACTCAAATTGCAACATATATCAATTACTGATAAAAGAGTACTTACTACAAAACCACCTAAGGGTCACACAACCTCAGGACACCCCGCGGGAGGTAACCCCACATGTTTAGCCTCAAACTGATACCATCTCTATACCCTTCCAAAAATCATAGCTATCACGCAATCACTATACCCTCCTGCATTAAAACACAACCAATGCCTATCCTCGAGGCATCAAGATACGCGGTATAAGAACCTGAAGCTGATGGCAAAACTAACACCGGAGCTGTGGTCAAGGAAATCTTGAGCTTCTGGAAGATCTACTCACACTCGTCTGACCACATGGATACCCTCACTGGACACCACGTGTCCCAAGAATGCTCTAAACTGGGCCAAAATTCACACTTGGAGAACTTTGCATAGAGCTTCTCCTCCATGAATCCTTATAATACCACCCTCAAATGCTGAGTATGCTACCCCTGGCTACGTGAGTACGCCAGGATTCCATCAATGAATACAATAACAATAGAGTGCTAACACGGCTGAAATACACCGTTAATCAAATACACGAGCACTGCTGGGGAATTGGTCAGCCCAAAAGGCATCACTAGAAGCTCAGAACACAACAGGAAAATCCACTTCACTCCACAACTAAGCTACACAAGAGGTCATTCAATACACTCGCAACTCGAGGCCATACTCTAACTTAAGACAGAAGTCAAATACTCAATGGTTCTTGCTACATCTCCCGCCAATTCATTTTTGTCGCAATCAAACACCCTGAACACATCTAACCATCAAATCACAACATCCACCTAGTCATCTAGTCACCAAATCCCATCAATAATAACACAAACGGACATATAAGTCCCCAAATGCACGTGCTCGCACAATCAAAATCTCAGCACTCAAGCCACAGAAAAAATCCGGCCTCAAGTCCTCCAGACTGGCCCATTATCAATATTCTAAAAATCACATCTCACCCATGGGAATCATAAGCCATCGATGCACAACTGATACCGAGCACTCATGTGCGCATTCAAATACATGAAGGGAATTCAAAGAGTTACGCTTTTGGCTGAATAAACGGATTCGCACGACAAGAATTCAAGAATGTGAGATTTTTCCTAAGGGTTCTACAGCCTCTCGAAGATAAGTACAGACGTTTCTGTACCGATCCGCAAGACTCTACTAAACCTGCTCATGCCCGGTGAGTCCTAAGTAACCTAGGCTCTGATACCAACTTGTCACGACCCCAAATCTAAACTAGTCGTGATGGCGCCTATCGTGGAACTAGGCCAGCCAAATTAACACTCAACCTAAAGAATCTTTCATTTATATCATTTCTAAACTAATAACGTAAAGGTTTCATTTAAATTACCTTTTAAATCGACAAAGCTACACCATATGTTTAAAATACAACCCCAAGACGCCGGAGTCACTAGTCATGAGCATCTACAGAAAATATTCAAGTCTGGAAAATAAACTCTATAATAGTAAGCAGGAGAGAGCAGGGCTGCAGACGCGTGCAGCTACCTCGCAAAACCTCTGTGAAGTCTCTGGAACAGATAGACAGCTCACTCTGCCCTAGCACTTGGATCTGCACACAAGATGCAAGGAGTAATGTGAGTACGCCAACTCAGTAGTAATGAAAATAAATCAGGTCTGAGCAGTAAGAAACACATAAAGCCAAATAATCAATTTATAATAAGCACAGTTTTTCTTTCCAACAGTGTATACGTTAAATAATCACGCTTAAAAAGCCGATTTAAGTGAAAATCCTTTGAAAAAAATGTAGTTTCCAACAGTTTCAATAAAATGTCCAAGAAGTTTAGTGTAAAATGATATGAATCATAAGTATCCACTGGGGAAAAAATATGAATAATAAACCGCCCCTGGGGCATAACATCACTCAGAATCAGTCCCTCAGCATGCCTCACAATCACTCGTAATCAGCCCCTCCGACAACCTCACAACCACTCATGCCTCCCAATCACTCGTCACTAAGCACTCGACACTCGCACTCAGTAGGTATCTGTGCTCACTAGGGGTGTACAGACTCCGGAGGGGCTCCTACAGCCCAAGCTCTATATCACTGCGGCGTGCAGCCTGACCCAATATCGCTGCGACGTGCAGCCCGATCCATATGTCTCGCTGCNATATATATATATATATATATATATATATATATATATATATATATATATATATATATATATATATATATCTATTTCTGCGGCGTGCAGCCCGATCTATATATACTCCTCACAATATAGTCTCTCGGCCTCCCTCAGTCAGAAACCTCTCAAAATTCACTCGGGCTATCAGTAAAACGGGGTACTCGAACAAAAAATATCATTTTATGCATCAAAGTAGTGTAATGAGACTGAGTTTTAAATCAGTTAAGCATAATATGAGTGAGTGTAAATCATAAGTCAACACAGTGAGGAATAACAGTAAAAATCCCCCAACGGGTCTAAATACATGGCACGAGGCCCAAATACGGCATTCTGCCAAAAACATAGTAATAATCTTTAAACATGAAATATCATATGGTATATAATCAAATACGCAACTTAATAGTTGCTATGGGATGGACCAAGCCACAATCCCCATCGGTATATGCCACACACTTCGTCATCTAGTATGTGCGCTACTCCGAAATAGTGATACAATGTGAAGTCCGGGGTTTCATACCCTCAGGACAAGATTTACAGTCATTACTTACCTCAAACTGGCCCGAAAACTACTCCACGATGCTCTTTCCCCTTGAATCGGCTCCCGAATTCTCCGAATCTAACCAAAACCAGATTAATAACATCAATATATGCTATGGAGATGTTCGAAAATTATCAAGATTAGGCACAAATCCCGAAATTGGCCAAACCCGACCCCCCGGGCCTACATTTTGGAATTCGATAAAGATTAAAAAACCGGAATCCTTATTCTCCCACGAGTCTATACATACCAAGAACATCAAAATCGGACCACAATTGCCCCTTCAATTCTTCAATTAAAGCCTCCAATTTCTCATGCCCTAACTTCCCCAATTTACACCTCAAAAACATGTAATCTAGTCGGATTATTTGAAATATTTATGGAGTAGAAATGATCACAAGTGACTTATCTCAAGATTTTCCATGACTTCTCGCTCAAAAATCACCCCAAAAATGTGGAAATGAGCAAAAAAAACAAGACAGCTCAATAAAAACACAAATCTGGTCCTAAAAGCCCAAATCCCATCGCTAAAAGTGTCAAATCTGGTCGCTATATGTGAGCACCAGATCCTTTTGCACCATCAATGTTTATTTTAACTAAAAAGGCTCTAACTTCACCATACGAACTCGGAATTCGATTATTCTTGTTCCTATGGTAAAAAATAATAATACGAACATATCCTTTTAATTGAAACTCAATTCGGAGCTCATTGCTCAGTGCGATACCCATTTCGCTCGTTAAACAATTAAATCATGTTTCGCATCAAAAACCTAATCGCGACTTAATGAAATTAGACCAAACTTTCCAGATCACTCCTATAATTCATTACCAAAATCTCGGAAGTCTCGAAATTAAATTTCGATCTCTAAAACTAAAAATACACCTTTGGATCATTACATGCTTATGCTCAAAACGCCAAAATCTTCCAAAAACTCTTTCACAACTTATCCGAGCCTCATGGGACCCCAACCAAGTATACTAACAAGTCCCATAATATGACACAAACTTAGTCGATCTTGAAATTACATTAAACAATGCTAAAACCTTGAATCACACCCCAATTCAAGTTTAATGAAACTAAGAACTTCCAACTTCTATATTTGATGCCGAAACATATCAAATCAAGTCTGATTAACCTCAAATTTTGCATACAAGTCACAAATGACACAAAAAACTATTCCAACTTCCGGAATTCCATTCCGGCCTCGATATCAAAATTTTCACTGCCGACCGAGAAACACTAAATTTTTAATTTCGCCAATTCAAGCCTAATTTTACCACGAACCTCCAAATCACATTTCGGACGCGCTCCCAAGTCAAAAATCACCTAAAGGATCTAAATAAATCATAAAAATACAAATCTGAAATCAAAACTAAAAAGTCAAAACTTGGTCAAACCTTTCATATTTAAAGCTTCAAGCTGAGAATTGTTCTTCCAAATCTATTCCAATTATCCTGAAAACCAAGATCGATTATTAACATAAGTCATAATACATCATACGGGGCTAGTCATGACCGAGAACTAGAGCGCAAAGTGCAAATGCTCAAAACGACCGGTCGGGTTGTTACAGTCTCGACTTATATCAATTAATCTGTTATAATTGATTCATCGACTTATAACCTAGTGATGAATGAATGTAATTCATTAACTATGTTATAATAAAAATAATGAATACAATAACATATACTATAACATGCTATATATGTAGTTAAAGTAGCACGAAGTGTGTGTGTTATATATATACACACACTAGCATATACTATAACAAGTTATATATACATTATAACATTACAGTGAAGCGTGTGTGTGTGTGTGTGTGTGTGTGTATATATATATATATATATACTTTGATAGCCATATATATATAAGAACATGAAGCGCTGGGAACACACGGGCAGGTTCTTTTAGGGATTGATATACTTGTAAATTGATTCATCGACTTATAACCTACTCAGATGCATCGTTGAATATCAAAAAAAAAAGTGTGATCTATATCTATTAATAGTAAAAACAAAACGTCTCGACTTATGTCGATTAGTCTATGTCATGCGTTATTAGTGATGAATGAATGTAATCCATTAACTCTGTTATAATATAAATAATGAATACAGTAACATATACTATAACATACTATATATTTAGTTAAAGTAGCACGAAGTGTGTGTGTTATATATACACACACTAACATATACTATAACAAGCTATATATACGTCTGACCTATATCTATTAATAGTAAAAACAAAACGACTCGACTTATATACAATAGAATAATATTATATTGGTTTATAAATTGATTAATTATTCGTACGTAGTAATCTATAAGATTGATCATCAATTACAATATAGTGTATGCGTGTGTATGAAATTACTCATATACTTAAATGTAACTTAAAAAATTCTTTTACATAGATGCTATTATAATCTATTAAAAGTAATTACCTAGTTAATATAATTTTTTTTAAAGATTATGCTTATAGTTTATAATTATTTATAATAATTGTAGTTAAGTAAAATAAATATTTATAGCTAATAATAATTTTTTTATAGCTTATAATATTTAAAAACAAAAAAAAAGATTTTTTTTTTTTTTTAGAAATAGCGACCAAAGTTGGTCGCTATTTTGGTCAAACGGTCAAAACTTAATGTACCGACCAAAATAGCGACCAACGTTGGTCGCTATTTTCTAAAAACAGACTAAAAAATGGTCCCCCCCCTCCATTTCTCTTATTTTCATCCCAAAATTTCAGAAAACTCTATCAACACCTTCCCCTCCCCTTCTCACACAAATCTCATTCCCCCACCACTGCCTCACCGTCGCCGACCATCACCGCCGCCGCCGCCGCTGCCGCCGCCCCTCTCTCTCCTTCTCCACTTAAAAAAAAACTAGGTTTGAATTATACCCATTTCTTTGTTATTTTTAGTTTTTGTTTCAATTATTTCAACATTGTAGTTTACTGTTTCAATTAGTGTTTCAATTCTTTGAACATTGTATTTTATTGAGGACTAGGGTTTAGGTCTTATTTTAATTAGTTTTATTAATTATTTTTATTAACTAATTAGTTTAATTAGTGTTGAATTTAGTTTAGTAAAATTTGAATTATACTTTGAATTGTCTTGAGAGTTTAGTTAGAATCTAGGGTTTAGGATATGAATTGAATTTTTAGTTTATAAATTGAACTTTTAGTTTATGAATTGAACTTTTAGTTTATGAATTGAATTTTTAGTTTATAAATTGAACTTTTATTTTATGAATTGAATTTTTAGTTTATGAATTGGACTTTTAGTTTATGAATTGAACCTTTAGGATATGAATTGAAATTTGAGGATATGAATTGAACTTTTAGGATATGAATTAAACTTTTAGTTTATGAATTGGACTTTTAGTTTATAAATTGAATTTTTAGTTTATGAATTGAACTTTTAGCTTATGAATTGAATTTTTAGTTTATGAATTGGACTTGTAGTTTATAAATTGAAATTTTAGGATATGAATTGAACTTTTAGTTTATAAAGTGAACTTTTAGTTTATGAATTGAACTTTTAATTTATGAATTGAACTATTAGGATATGAATTGAAACTTTAGGATATGAATTGAACTTTTAGTTTATGAATTGAACTTTTAGTTTATGAATTGGACTTGTAGTTTATAAATTAAAATTTTAGGATATGAATTGAACTTTTAGTTTATAAATTGAACTTTTAGTTTATGAATTGAACTTTAGGATATGAATTGAAATTTTAGTTGAAATTTTTGTATATGAATTGAACTTTTAGTTTATGAATTGAACCTTTAGGATATGAATTGAAATTTTAGGATATGAATTGAATTTTTTGGATATGAATTGAACTTTTAGTTTATGAATTGAACTTTTAGTTTATGAATTGAACTTTTAGTTTATGAATTGAATTTTTAGTTTATAAATTGAAATTTTAGGATATGAATTGGACTTTTAGTTTATGAATTGAACTTTAATTTTATAAATTGAAATTTTTGTTTATTAATTGAACTTTTATTTTATAAATTGAAATTTTAGGGTATGAATTGAATTTTAAGGATATGAAATTAATTAACTAAAAAAAGATTAGGATATGAATTAACTAAATTAATTTATTCTTGTTTTATTTGTGTATATGGAACATCGTACTTGGATGTACAATAAGAATTATCTTAATCGGCGGGGATTGCAGGAGGATTTTGTAGAAGGGATTGATGACTTTATTAGACATGCAATGTCACTTCCACCATACCAAAGTGAAGGAGTAATTAGGTGCCCTTGTATTAGGTGAGACTGTATGAAGTTTGAAAAATCGGAGGAGGTTAAGTTTCATCTTTATAGGAAGGGGTTTAGAGAGAATTACTTTGTGTGGACTAATCATGGAGAGATCGATGGTAGACGTGGGATATTTCATAACATGGTTGTGGGTGAAAGTAGTAGGTCGGTGGAGAATACAAATCGTGATTCTAGAATTCATGATATGGTTGCAGATGTTTTTGAGATGCACTTAGGGGGTGAGCCCAATGAAAATGTTGAACAAACTCCTAATGATGACGCAAAACATTTTTATGAACAGTTAGAGGAAGCTAGTCGTCCACTATGGGAAGGAAGTCCGCACTCTGAGTTGTCTGTTGCAATTAGATTACTAAGTATAAAAGCTGATTGGAATATTTCTCAAGCAGCAATGGACTCTTTCATTGACCTTATGAGCGAACTAGTTGACCCTAATATCAACTTACCTGGTGATTTGTATAAGGCAAAGAGATTGGTTTCTAAGTAGGACTTTCGTCAATGAGAATTGATTGTTGTGAAGATGGTTGCATGTTATATTATAAAGATGACGCAAATTTAGATAGTTGTAAATTTTGCGAAAATTCCTGTTTCAAGAAGCTTTCCAGCGGGAATATGGTCGCTATCAAGGCGATGCATTATTTACCTCTTATACCTAGGTTAAAGAGGTTATATGCGTCGACGAGTTCTGCTCCTCATATGAGATGTCACTTTGAAAATAGAAGACCACCTGGTGTTATATGTCTTCCTTCAGATGGAGAAACTTGGAAGCACTTTGATAGGACATATCCAGATTTTGCTAGTGAACCAAGGAACATTCGGTTAGGTCTGTGTGCGGATGGCTTCACGCCTTTTTCTGTATCTGCAACACTATATTCATGTTGGACTGTCTTTCTTACACCTTATAATCTACCACCCGAGTTGTGCATGACTAGTCCATATATATTCTTAAATTGTATTATCCTCGATCCACGTAATCAGAAAAGTTTGATTGATGTATATTTGCAACCTTTGATTGATGAGCTAAAACATTGTGGTATGATGGTGTTGAAACATATGACATATCAGCCAAGCAGAATTTTAATTTGCGTGCTAATTTAATGTGGACTACTAACGATTTTCTTGCGTATGGAATGTTGTGTGGGTGGATGACTTCTAGGAAGCTAGCTTGTCCTTACTGCATGGAAAATAGTAAAGCGTTCACTTTGAAACATGGCCAAAAGCAATTATGGTTTGATTGTCATCGTCTATTCTTGCCTCTTGATCATGAGTTTAGAAGGATGAAAAATGCATTCAAAAAGAATAAAATGGAATATGATTCTCCACCTCCGATACTTTCAAGTGAATAAATTTGGGAGAGGGTCCAGAACTTCAGTAAAGTTACTGAAGCTCCACCTTGTAGATTCCCTCGATATGGTGTTACTCATAATTGGACGAAACAAAGTATATTTTGGGAGTTGCCTTATTGGAAGGATAATATGCCGTCACAACCTTGATGTCATGCATATTGAGAAGAATTATTTTGACAATTTGTTCAACACAGTGATGGATGTTAAAGGTAAGACAAAGGATAACCCGAAGGCTAGAATGAACTTACAAGAATATTGCTGGCGGCCTGAATTATACTTGCATACAGCGAAAAAATGGTAAGATATTCAAGCCCAAAGCAAGTTACACATTCACTTTGGAGGAAAGACGGAAAATTTGTGATTGGGTTAAGAAATTGAAGATGCCTGAGGGATATGCGTCGAATATTGGAAAAAAAGTTGATATGGAGGTAGGGAAGTTGACCCATTTGAAAAGTCATGATTGTCATGTTTTCATGGATACCTTAGTGCCTATTGCATTTTTTGGTTTGCCTGAAAGAATCTGGAAACCCATCACAGAGATTAGTTTGTTTTTCAAAGACTTGTGTTCTACCACATTAAGGGAAGAAAACCTACTCTGGATGGATAAGAACATTCGTGTAACTTCTAGTAAGATGGAAAAGATATTTCCATGTGGTTTTTTTGATGTGATGGAACACCTTCCAATCCACCTTGTACACGAGGCACGACTTGGAGGGCCTGTTCAATGCAGATGGATGTATCCATTTGAGAGGTAATATTATAAGTTTGATGTAATTTTCTGTTTATTTGAATGTTCTTGGCTAACATGACATTATGTAGGACAATTGGCAAATGCAAAAAAATTGTTAAGCAGAGGAATAGGATTGAAGGATCTATATGCGAATCTTATCTTGCAAAGGAAACTGCTCATTTTTTGTTCTTATTATTTTGAGAGTAATGTGCCATGTGCTAGGAATAGGCTCAATAGGAGACACAGTCGAATGTGTGAATGATCCATTATATCCGCCTATGTCCATATTCAATAAACCAGGCCGATGTTCCAAGGATGTTAGAAAGAGAAGTTTGAGTGATATGGAGTACAAGTCAGCTACACTTCATGTGTTGCTAAATTGTCCTGAAGTTGTACCATTTCTCAAGTAAGTATTGATTTAGTAGTTATCAAAATATAAAATTTACTGTGATTAAATCTTGATGCAACTACTAAAAATATTTGATGTGTCACAGTCACTTCGTGGGTCAATTTGGCCATGCCGCTGTATATACGAGATTTGATGCATGGTTCAAACAATTTGTAAGTTTATCTTGATAATGTTCTAATGCTATGTAGGTAAACAATGTTTGTTAGTTATGCTAACTTATGAATTTTTTTAACAATATGTAGGTAAATGATCCAAATAATGGTGTAAATCAATTTTTGAAAGATATATCTTGGGGACCTAGGCTTTAGGTCACAACAATGTCTAAGTACGTAGTGAATGATTATAAGTACCATACAGAGGATTGCTCTGAAAATAAAATAGCAACAACACAGGGATGTGGGTTCAAGGTGGTGATGGCAACCAAGTTGGAGATATTGATTATTATGGTGTGCTCAAAGAAATAATAGAACTAGAATATATAGGTTGGCCATATAAGAAATTGATAATCTTTAGATGCAAGTGGTTTGACCCAAATCCAACAAGAGGTACAAGAGTACACAACAAATACAACATAATTGAGGTTAATCATACGAGGGAGTATGATCCTTTCATAATTGCATATAATGTTAGGCAAGTGTATTATGCTCCTTATCCATTGCGGCGGAATAAGTCCGATTGGTGGGTTGTAATAAAAACTAAGCCTGTAGGTATGGTGGTAGTCGAGAATGTGTTAGATGTTGCATATCAAAAAGATATCTCCAGTGTTCATCAAATAGTGAACGATCAGTTCGAAAATGATTTGGAACATCCTGAACACATACTGGAAGAAGTTGATATAAATGAAGTAACAATTATAGAAAATGAGGATGAAGAATCAACTGATGAAGCTCAAACAAGTGAGGAAAAAGAATTCTCGGACGAGGAACAATACGTCGATGAGCTTTAAAAAGTTGTTTTTTTAATAACTCTCGTTTTATAGCTAGTTTCTTATATGTTTCAATCTAAATATGTATTATATTATGCAGATGCCAGGCAAGGGTCAAGGTAGCAATGAACCTACTGGTTCTCGGGGTCGAGAAAAGGCTAGGAAGGGAAAGAGGAGGGTAGGAAATAATACTCCATCTTTTCCACCCTCTTCAGAGATGCCTATGCCTATGCCTATGTCTTATCCTCCACCCCACGGCTATACTGAGCTTCTACAGCATCACGATCCCTACACCTTCATGCAGACACCAGGTCTTTCATCACATGGACATATGACTATACGTCCGGCATACAGTCCAGCCGCCTCACGACCACGTGGATCACAGGCGTCTGCATCGCATGGATCGCATCCATCTATGTCACAGCCACATGGATCACATCCATCCATGTCACAGCCAATCGGGTCATAGCCATCAGTATCACAACCACTTGGGGTCCATCCATCTATGTTGTAGTCACAGGGTCGCAGCCATGTTCATCAGCGACTCCATCTATTTCAGGCCTTCGCCTGCGAGGTAGTAGCTCTGACCCCTCTACACCTTCCACACATGCCTCTGATATACATGCATCGGATGGTGATGATGATGATAACGAGGGGGTGCATTATGATCAATATGGCAGGATCATCATTGTCCCTGAGGGTGATGGGTAAGAGTTATTTGTTATTTTTGCGATTATTGTTTTGTAAAGTTTTTACTGAGATATTAATATGTTTTTTTGGTTAAATTGCAGGTTCATCCCGAGTAATAAGACTAAGAGGATAATCACCAAAGCCATCAGAAAATTTTATGATGGCCCTTATGCGACTTGGACTGATTTCCCATTCTCGCTGAAGGAGCAAATTTTCAATCAATTTAAGGTATAAATGTTCTTTTAAGCAGTTTAATTATTTATATTTATGATATTTCCATATAATAATTAAATTTTGAAATACAAATTAAGTGTGTAAGGGAACACCGCTATAGCGCGGAAGTGGCTACAAATTTTCATCACAAAGCTCACAAGTGGTTGTCGCATACTTTCTCCGAAGCTAGAAAGAAGAACAAGAAGCCTGACTGGTTACTTCAAAATTTGTAGGATGATTTGCAAAGTCAATGGCTTACCGCAAAGTTCTTATATAAGAGCGAAAAATGAAAGAAAGCTCGCGCATCTGATAAGGGAGGCTCCTTGCACACTGGAGGTGCGATCAGCCTAGGGACAATAAAAAGAAGATTGATACGTAGTTGCTTAATTTATTTTAATTTTAAAAGTATATCTATTATGTTTATTAACTAAATTAATTTGTTTTCAGGAAAAGTCCAATGAACCAAGATGAGATATTCAAAGAGACACATATTGTAAAGAAGAAGAAAGAGACGGATCACGAAAGGTGGGTTGAGGACCGGGCCTCGACTGTATATGTAAGTTTTCACTTCTCATTAAGTATTTTAATTTATTTTTATGTAAATTTTGAAATACTAATTCAATGTAAATTTTCATATAAGGTCGCTTCCAAACTAACATGGAGGAATTCATCCGCACTAAGCCACCTAATGAGTCGGGCGATCTAACCCAAACTTCGGACCAGGATGCTGAAAGAATATGGATGGAGTCTGCTGGCGGTCCAAAATGGGGGAAGGTATAAGGGCTTCCTATTAAGAAATTCCATTGCTATAAGTGTGGAATGCAAGGAATAGGGACTTCCTCGCAAGGCGAGCAACTTGATGGGGAGAGCCTCTCCGCTATGCGGGAGACAGTGACAAGGGTCACATCCGAGCTAGAAGCAGCCAAGGAAAGAGAAAAGGTTAGAGATGCTCAGTACCTTGGCATGCAAGCTCAGATCAGAACTCTCCTATCTACTGGAGCTTTTCCGATTCCCCGGTCTCGTGAGTCATCACCAGAGACTTGATCTGCACATGAGCATTCCTCCCGTACTCCCCGTGATCGTTCCTTCCATCCTCCTCGTGGTCATTCTTCCCGTCCTCCACGAGATTCTTCTCTATACCGTCTTATAGATGAAAGTTCATCAGACGGTGATGATGATGTTGTACAAAACACTCCTTGACTTTTATATACTGTGAACTAGACAAATAGAATCGGTTTAGAACTAGTTGTAATAAGCTTTAACTTAGTTTTGTTAGTTTAATTTGTTATTTCTATTGAACTTTAATTTGTTACTTTTAATGTGTTTTTTGAATTGTGTTGTTGTTGTTGTTGTCACGACCCAAAATCCATTAAGGTCGTGATGGCGCCGGACCCCACTGCTAGGGAAGCCAACACTTAATAATTTAAATTAAATTCCTATTTTAGCGTTTGAAATCTATATTACCTTCATCTCATTACATAATAAGAGAATAAAAATCTGTTAAGTAAGTAACGATGGTTTAACAATCCATTTAAATAAAATACATCCAAAACTCATCCCAGAACCTGGTGTCACAAGTGCATAGCAAATTTCCAAGAATTTTACAAATACTACAATACTTGCCCAGAGTACAAACTGGACAAGAATTTAAAATAAAGTAAAAAAATTAGAGGGAGACTCTGTCGGCTGCGGGTCGTGTCCGGATGGTGCAGCTCGTCTAAGTCTCCAAGTCAGCCGCATCACTGCGTCACGTAGAGCCACTATCTAGGAATGTACCTGTGCAATAAAGATGCACAACAAGTGTAGCATGAGTACGAAAATAACGTGTACTCAGTAAGTATCCCGCCTAACCTCGAAGAGGTAGTGACGAGAGGTCGAATTTGAAACTTGCTAGAGGTCAATTTAATGAAATCAAGGGTGACACTAAGCATGATATCATGGGCAATTTAACAAGAAGCGACAGGAAATAGAAACTTCTTTCACATTTAATATTCTTAAATCCTCGTCATTTCAGTTGACAATTTAAAGTTTCAAGGTCAGTAATCAGGTAAAATCACAGCAAGTACGCAGTAAATATCACGCGCAAGCAATGCCGAGGGTTGAATAACGCGAACCAACAATAATAAACTGTGCACTGCCGAAGGGTCGAACGGCTCGAACCATAGATGCATCTATTACCCCACTTGCGAATCGATCATTCAGCGCGGTCATATAATAATAATAGAGTTACCCTGCTCGCGAATCATACGTACGACTCATGTACTCATAAATACACATATTCACACATTAATTCACGTTTTATTAGGAAGACCAGTTACCCCAGGAGGTGATAAAATTCTCTTTTTAATGGACTTGAAGATAGTATGTAAATCTTTTCTGGAAAATCATTTGCCAAGTTCGATAAGGTATTAAATATTATTTTATCAGTAAGGTTACAAGTATGGAAAATAAAACATGCTTTATTGGGAAAACAATTATCCTAGGAAAAATCAATTCTCTTTCTTGATGATTAAGGAAAATAAACTTCAACCTTCTTAGATATTCAGTTACTAGTTCGATAATATTAATAGTCTAATTTCATTAGCAAAATTTCAAGTACAACAAGTAAAGCATGCTAGTGGGTCCTAGACTACCCAGACACAAGCATGATAGTAGCTACGCACGGACTCCCGTCACCTTGTGTACGTAGCCCCCACAAATAGTAGCACATATTCGATTAGTTCACCTATGCGGACAATTCCCCATCACAAGGTTAGAAAGGAGACTTACCTCGCTCCGGAGTTCCATAATTGGCTTCCAAGCCCTTCTGATGACCCAACTCAATGCACAACGCCCCAAAACTAGCCAAATAACGGACAAACCAATGAAAATATACTCTAATACATGTAACAATTCAAATTATATAAATTCCCAACTCCGCTCATAAAATTGACCAAATTGCCCTCGAGCCCACGTGCCCGGATTCTGAAATTTCTCGAAGATAAACTCTACCCATAGCCTACTAACTCAAATATATAATTACTCAAATTTTCATGCTCAAATTCATGGTCAAAATCCAAGAATGCAATTTCTAGTTTTCTTCAAAATTTCCAACTCTTCCACAATTTTTCATGTTCAAATCCATGTATAAACCTTGTATTTAACTTGGAATGATTAGAATCAACTTACCTTGACATAGATGATGAAAATCCACACTTGAAGCACTCCAAAAATCGCCCAAACAAGAGAAAAATGAGAAGAAATGGCCAAAATTCATTTATTAAAACACTTCACTGCCTCCTGTCCTTCCGCACCTGCAGTGACTACGCCCGCACCTGCGAGCCCGCAGGTGCGCCCAAACTCTCGCACCTTCGGCTTCCTCCTTTCCCAGTCGGCTTCGCACCTGCGCTCCCTTGTTTGCATCTGCGACCTCGTAGGTGCGGAAATAGCCTCTCACCTGTGGCCCCCAACCAAGCCACCCTTTTCCGCTTCTGCGACACCCTAGTTGCACCTGCGGTGCCGCACCTGCGGCCAAAACCTCGTACGTGCGGTCATACCAGATGACAGCAGCCGCAACTTTTTTCAACTCCAAATCTGATCCGTTAACCACCCGAAGCCCCCGGGACCCCGTCCAATTACACCAACATGTTCCAAAACATAATGCGGTCCTGCCAGAGGCCTCAAATCACATCAAATAACATCGAAACAATGGATCGCATCACAATTCAATCTTTATGAACTTTGAAATTTCCAACTCCTACACTCGATGTCGAAACCTATCAAATCATGTTCGATTGAACCCAAATTTTGCACACAAGTCACATTCAACATTACGGACCTGCTCCAATTTTCGGAATTGCATTCCGACCCCGATATCAAAATTCCCACATCCGGTCGGATTTCTCAAAAACCTTCAAATTTCTATCTTTAACCAAATGACTCCAAAATGACCTACAGACCTCCGAATTTACTTCCGATCGCGCTCCCAACTTCAGAATCACCATACAGAGCTATTCCCAGACTCAGAATCCAAAACGGAAATCAATATCACTGAAGTGCACTTCAACCCAGATTTATGAATTTTTTTCTAAAATGCTAACTTCTACAATATGCGTCGAAACGCTCACCGATCATCCAAAACCCGATCCGAAGATACGCCCAAGTCCGAAATAATCATACGAACCTGCTGGAACCTTCAAATCCTGATTCTGAGGACGTTTACTCAAAAATCCAATCTTAGTCGATTCTTCCAGCTGAAGGCTTCTGAAATGAGAATTTTCTTTCCACATTGACTCTGAACTTCCCGAAATTCAATTCCGACCACACCTACGAGTCATAAAACCTGAAATGAAGCTGCTCATGGCCTCAAACCGCTGAACGATGCACTAGAGCTCAAAACGACCGGATGGGTCATTACATTCTCTCCCACTTAAACATGCGTTCGTCCTCGAACGTGCTAAGAACTGCTATGGGGTTATCTGAAATCACTGTTTAACACCTCGTGCACCTGCCCCGTGCTACCACAACCCAGTTGAGTACACTTGCTCAAAAAATTCTGAAGATATCCTCTTTCACCCATACAATAAGCTCAGAGCACAGTTCCAACACCCGAAATTCTCTGCCAGGCTTGTTTCCAATATATGAATTCTGTATCAACTACCACACGATGTACCAGACCATGACTGCATACCTTTGTTGAATTAGCACTGTACGCCGCATAATTCATCATCTAACCACAATGACATTCCCTGAACCTTAATAGCCAAAATTTCAGGAATCTAATGCTCCCGATGCACCTCATGACACATATATATAAGTCCTGCCATAACGCTTATGATACCACCACAACGGAGGAGAAGTATAGAAATTCACAACCTACTGCAGAGTCAACAAATCATTGAATCTCTCCTCCTGACTAGAATCATAACCTCATTATGAACCAACTGTTGGTATTTTTCTTTAATATACACTTCATGTAACCTTATCGCACTGATCCCTAATCCGATAGTATCGTCTCACCCCATTGTGAAATGCTCAGGCAACAAATCACCCCAGACATGACCAACAGTCTCACACGATGCCACAATGCGCCAGTAGGCCACAACTCGAATGTGATACATAAAGAAAACAAATTATGAAAGGAACTACTCAACTCATGCAATTAATATAAACCTTCCTCCGAAAAGTAGGAAGCAAAACACAAGAAAATAGATATAGGGAACCTTACTCAACATCACACTACTGCGGCGTGCAACCCGATCCAAATAACATACCCATGGCGACGTGCCACTCGATCCACACATAAAATTTACATAAGAAGATACACACTGAGCTAAATTGCTTATTACCACAAAATACCAAACATCGGTCACAAGCACGTTAAGTGCACAATACCATCCCGGGGGGGGGGGGGGG
>ML335638.1:0-15112 GCA_005239505.1 Nicotiana paniculata | reverse complement strand
ACTGATAGATCCATACGCTACAAAAATCAAGCACAACTGAGGTGCGATACATAATCTGAATCTCAAGAGCTATCCTGCTCACATAACATCATCACTACGCGAGAACTCAACACATAGGAAAATATCAAGCCGTTTCCCAACTCATATGGCACAACAGTATGTTACATGAGAGGAACGAAGACGAAACAACATCTGATGTTCTAATACCTTTCCATGAAAATCTCTATACCAAAACGAACACGCCTGACTCATACGGAGCCCATAATCATATTTAAATCCATCCACAAACATCGAGTCTACCTTGCTCTCACCGAACTAGGCTAATAGCTTTACCTGGGTCCATATTAACCCACTTCCTCTCATAATACGCAAGAACAACCATCATAGCCAGGACGAACGCCCCACAATCCACAACCAAATGAACCGAACCCCTTCCAGGCATAAATTATCAAATAATCAATATTACACTTCTTTATACTCAGTCCAAATCTTCAATCCATTAAGTGACTACATTTCACACTCATATGATCATCCCGTGGTCACGCTTCCATGACCTTCCACACAAGGTAGAAAGTCTGTACATCCACCACTGGCCATACTAACGCTGTAAAACAAATCAAGAACGCATAACTAGGATACAAAGCCTCTTTCACCAAACATTGATCTCAGGTGACACTGAAGACAACACCAGCTTACTCTAAACATTCAAATCCATTTTCCTTTATCATCCGAGCTCATGACATCCTTGTCAACACCGAACTGCAACCTCGATCCTTACTTCCAGTTACATACTGCTTACCACACCTAACATGCCAATATGAGATAGCGCTAAAATTCCGTCATAACTTCTGAACCACTAATAGGGTGAACACTTCATCATATAGAAACCTTTTACTTACCTCAATTCAACAGAACCACCACAACCCACGAGTGAATCCCACAATCACAATACATGCAAATCCTTAAGGAATAGTCTATACCACTATAATCCTTCCGGGATTCGCCTACCCATGACAGGCCATAGTTCTTGAATGCTTCCAAATGAAATCTATCACGGCGACCGACAAGCCTCGCACATACCGTCACAAATCACATGCATAACTTAATCACGATGAAGGAACTAATCACCGCCGTAAATGTGCCCTTTCAACCATGGCTAACCAATCTATTTTCTCCCAATTTATCCTTTACTTGACTTAGAAATAACAATAGCCTCATCCAAACATTGTGAACTCAAATATGCCCTCCTTTTGAGCGACCTTATATCATGAGACCACATTGTCTCCAAACCCATGAACCGTCTCATGCCCTCCTTGCTCGCGCATTCACATCTTCGTCTGATATACCCATCCTGGAAATCTCCCTACAAGTCCGGAGTCTATTTCTCTCATTTCTCCAATACCATACTGCAAGCCGAAAACATCATGGAACATCCCGGGCCTCCTATCACAACCTGTTGCAAGGCCCGATCATACAGCGGACACGAAACCCTTAAGCACCACATTATTACCCTTTTGGATTCATTGGAACCATTGCTGAGAGTCACCCACTCTAGCTTAGTCCCGAATATAATCAACTCTACGGCTTCGCTGGCACCTGAACACCCATCTTGATAAAGCACCCGACTGAATCCCTTCCTTTTTAAATTACCTCTGTACTAAGCATAAATCTTGAATCTTTCCAAAGCCTAAACCTGATTCAATAAGGCCAACCCTTGCACACCTTTATCAAATCCCATGCTCAATTACTATTCTACTCCTTTCCCTTTAGCTGCAATAACTTGCCAATACGCCGATAATCTGCAACCCCATGAGAAGATAATCCTGCCATCCAATCGCAGGCGGTGGGACTCTCTCACTTAGCTCGAAGCTACTCCTTGCACCACTCTAGACCCCACCAAAATTCTTTCTGCATTGCTGACATGATCTTGATCAACCAACCCGTCAAATTCTTCTAAATTCTCCTGTTAGAATTCCATGAATACTCAAATTCCCTCGCATCATTCACATATTCGGCCTCCTACCGAATAGCCACTGGAATTCCTCGCAGAAACTTGCCAACCACACGACCGCTAACCTGCTCACAGGAGATAACCCTCATGTGCAAATTATCAACTGACGCCTTCTAACGACGTTGTACTGCACAATCCCTACGACATCCATACCCCATCCTACGCCCGTCCTCATTTACCAACTTTACCAGTCCGTTCGCTCCTAATGGACATCCACTAAAAGCGCAACAACATCTTCCAATTCACCTCTATATTACATCCTTCTTCATCCCGAACAACTCCTCTCTGTTGTATCCAACCTTCCTGCGAAATAGCCAATATTTCAATTTAAGTCTGTGTACCCAATCACCATCCACTAAAATTCTCAAATCACTCTAAACTTCTCCTCAAGATGTGCAGCTATCTTACCACAGAACTCATATGTTATGCTGCCACTCTCCCACTTTGGTTAAACTCACTCCTGCAAGAAACTACCTAACTTCATTTTCTTACACCTGGACTTTTCCAAATTTAACCATCTCCTGATGCTTCCCACGTGTCCGTCCTCATCCCTTGCTGCTCAGCCGTTGCCTTAGGCCAATAACTATCTTTGTAGCACTTAAGCCAGCAGATCACCACAACTTCAAACTTTTCCGAAGATCATCTTTCTTGAGCCGCCCGCATTAGAAGTACCTATTAAGTCCTGAACCACCGCACACCATGATCTCTGACAACCGCTTCTTCAATATTACTTCGCAACACTCTGTCCCAATGCAACCGAAGAAACTATAACACCGACGAACTTAACATATTCTATTCGATCAAAGACGATGATATCACATCACCGATGAATGTTTCCCCTCACTTGAAAACACCAAGTCTTATTACTTTATCAACCCGATCATGCACATTTATAGTCCAATTGCCTTTTCTCCGTCGGAAATAAAATACTGAAATCTCGGAATCACGCTCTGAGAAGACCTCCTTCCCAGTCATTCATTGTCCCAACACATGGGCAAACTTCCTATCACCACGTCAATACCGTGTGATAACCAATCATAAGCATCATAGAAAATCTGCGCATAACCTCAAAGCTCTCAGAAGTGCAGCTATTAAGCTGAAACAACATAATATCCTTCCGCAGAGCAACGATAATAGCCTCAACCAACTGTGCATGAAAAAACCTCACGCACCATAACTGTAGTACCATTAAAATTCCTCAAATTCTCGATTATAGCAAGCGCTTCACGACGTGTTAGATTGAGTAAGAAGAAACGTAGGCATAAGCCTTAATGGGAATCAAATTGCACAATGAGGAATCAAGAAGGGAAGTACTCCTAACAGCCCTGTAGGCTCTCGAAGATAATTACAGACGTCTCCGTACCGATCTGCAAGACTCTACTAGACTTGCTCATGACCCGTGAAACCTATGGGAACCTAGTGCTCTGATACCACGTTGTCACGACCCGAAATCCATTAAGGTCGTGATGGCGCCGGACCCCACTGTCAGGAAAGCCAACACTTAATAATTTAAATTAAATTCCTATTTTAGCATTTGAAATCTCTATTACCTTCATCTCATAACATAATAAGAGAATAAAAATCTGTTAAGTAAGTAACGATGGTTTAACAATCCATTTAAATAAAATACATCCCAAACTCATCCCAGAACCCGGTGTCACAAGTGCATGGGCAAATTTTCAAGAATTTTACATATACTACAACACTTGCCCGGAGTACAAACTGGACAAGGAATTTAAAATAAAGTACAAAACATCGGAGGGAGACTCTGTCGGCTGCGGGTCATCTCCAGATGGTGCAGCTCGTCTAAGTCTCCAAGTCAGCCGCATCACTGCGTCAAGCAGGGCCACTATCTAGGAATGTAACTGTGCAATAAAGATGCACAACAAGTGTAGCATGAGTACGAAAATAACGTGTACTCAGTAAGTATCCCGCCTAACCTCGAAGAGGTAGTGACGAGAGGTCGAATTTGACACTTTCTAGAGGTCAATATAATGAAATAAAGGGTGACACTAAGCATGAAAATGGAAATTTAACAAGTAGCGACAGGAAATAACAACTTCTTTCACATTTCATATTCTTAAATCTTCGTCATTTCAGTTGACAATTTAAAGTTTCCAGGCCAGTAATCAGGTAAAAATCACAGCAAGTACGCAGTAAATATCATGCGCAAGCAATGCCGAGGGTCGAATGGAGCAGACCAACAATAATAAATTGTGCACTACCGAAGGTTCAAACGGCTCGAACCATAGATGCATCTATTACCCCACTCGCGAATCGATCATGCGACGCGGTCATATATAATAATAATAGAGTTACCCTGCTCACGAATCATACGTGCGACTCATGTACTAATAGATACACATATTCACACATTAATTCACATTTTATCAGGAAGACAGTTACTCAAGGAGGTGATAAAATTCTCTTTTTCCTGCTTAACCTCAGAGAGGTAGTGACGAGAGGTCGAATTAGACACTCACTAAGGTCCAACAAATTAATGTAGTACGATATGATATCAGTAATAGACATACGAGAATGATAAAACAATAAGCATTACGGATAACTGTAATTCAAATAAATAGAAAGTAAATAAACAGTTACTACTTCCTCATTTTCCCCCAAATTTCTTAAATAAACAATTACTTCTTTATTTTCCCCCAAATATCTTGTCACTTCAAAATTCATGAAAAACATCTAATAATTTAGCATGCGCATACGTGATAAGGACAACCGGCCTGAGCCATAAAAATAATCATGTATGTGCATTGCCGAAGGTCGAATGGCCTGAACCATAAGTGCACATTTGCCATAAAATAATCATATCTATGCACTGCCGGGGGTCGAACGGCCTGAACCATAAGTGCATCTTTCAATCCGCCGTGGCGTACGACCCGCTCCCATGAGGGTGGGGGAAATAACACTCCGCTCGCAGAATGTAAATTGCGAAGCGGTCACATGCAGTCATGCACAATCAACAGTCCACCCCGACTACGTCGGGAAAACAAATACTCATGTAAATGACAGATTTCTCTTTTAAAAATCAAAAAATAGTATTTAAATCCTTTCTCAAAATTCATTTTCCAAGTTTTATAATATTTAATAATATAACCTTATCCGGAATACAATTTCCCACGGAAGAAATCAATTCTCTTTCTAGATGATTAAGAAAATGAACTCTACTCTTCTTTAGATATTCAATTACGATTTCTATTATATTAGCAGTCTGATATTACAGGCAAGATCACAGGTACAACAGGTAAGTCATGCTAGTGGGTCCAAGACTACCCCGACATGGCATAATAGTAGCTACGCACGGACCCCCGTCACCTCGTGCGTACGTAGCCCCCACAGATAGTAGCACATACTTAATTAGTTCACCTTGGGGGACAATTCCCCTCACAAAGTTAGAAAGGAGACTTACCTTGCTCCGAAGTTCCATAACCGGCTTCCAAGCCCTTCCGACGACTCCAATGGACGTACAATGCCCCAAAACTATCCAATTAACGGCAAACCAATGAAAATATACTCTAATATTTGCAACAATTCCAAAACATATAATTTCCCAACCCCGCTCAGTGAATTGACCAAAATGCCCTCGGGCCCACGTGCCCAGAATCCGAAATTTCTCGAAGATATATTCTACCCATAGCCTTACTAACTCAAATATACAACTTACTCTAAATTCCATGCTCAAATTCGTGGTAGAAATCCAAAATAACATTTCTAGGTCTTTCCTCAAAAATCCCAATTCTCCTACTAATTTCGATGTCTAATCCATGCATATAATCTTGTATTTAACTTAAAAATGGGAGGAATTTACTTATCTTGTAATGCATGATGAAAATCCTCAGGGCCTCCAGATCTACCTTTATGCGATCGCATACACTGCCACGCGATCGCATATGCCAAATCCCAGCAGCCTCCAATCCTTCTATGTGATTGCATAACCACTCACGCGATCGCATAGAGTATAAACCTGCTGCACTCATACCAGAAAACCAGCAATCCTCACAAGGCAAGAATCGACCCGTTGAGCATCCGAAACACGCCCGAGGCCCCCGGGACCTCAACCATAACTACCAACCAGTCCCAATACCTCATTCGAACTTAGTCGAGCCTTGAAATCACAACCAACAACATCGAAATCACGAATCGCAGCCCGATTCATGCTTAATGAACTTAGAACTTCAAATTTCTATATTCAATTCCGAAACCTATCAAATCACGTCCGATTGACCTCAAATCTTGCACACAAGTCACATTCAACATTACGGACCTGCTTCAACTTTTGGAATCGCATTCCGACCCCGATATCAAAATTTTCACTTCCGGTCGGATTTCTCAAAAACCTTCAAATTTCTATCTTTAGCCAAATGACTTCAAAATGACCTACAGACATACGAATTTACTTCCGATCGCACTCCCAACTCCATAATAATCATACGGATCTATTCACAGGCTCGGAATCCCAAACAGACATCAATATCACTAAAATGCGCTTCAAGCCAAACTTAGGAAATTTCTTCAAAAATGCTGACTTCCACAATATACGCTGAAACACTCCCAGGTTATCCAAAGCCTGATCGGGACATACGCCCATGTCCGAAATCATCATACGAACCTGCAGGAATCTTCAAATCCCGATTCGGAGGTCGTTTACTCACAATTTCTCCAATTTAAGGCTTCTGAAATGAGAATTTTCTTTCCTCTAAACTTCCCGAAATTCCATTCCGACCACACCTACAAGTCATAATACCTGAAACGGAGCTGCTCATGACATCAAACTGCTGAACGACACGCTAGAGCTCAAAACGACCGGTCGGGTCGTTACAAAGATAATGTACCAAAATCATCACACTATGCACATACTACAAATTTGATAAACTGCAACTAAGATCCAAAAGGTTGGCTGCAAATTTTCTGATAAGTTGTGACTACAACTTGTTGAATTATTTCCATCTATGAGGATCTATCAGTTGTTGGACTGAGAATTCAGCACTGTTTCTACCCTATTAGTCTGCAATTTCTGCACATTTTGAGCTGACCAAAGCTGTGGAAAGAAATTTGGTTTTCTGCCGAATTTTTGACAGCAGAATTCCAGTACTATTCTGCCTAGTTTCTTTGAGTTCTGCAGTTTTATATTTCTGTAATTGTGTAGAATCTACAAGTTTGTCACCTGTTGCTACAGTTTCTTTTCCTGTGCCAAGTTTGCAAAATTTCAGTTGTGTTTTGACAGCAAATTCTGACATTGTTCACTAGGAATTTCAGGTTGTTTAATAGCAGTTTTGTGCTCAGTTTTCAGCAAATAATACTAAAAAAAATAGCACATGACAAAAAGAGTATTATGTCTTTAGTGAACTAAAATAGCAGCTCACTACAGTTGAAATATTAAGGAAGAACTAACTATGCTGAATCAGTACAATGATAGAAAGATTTTTTGATATTGATAGTGAATTCAATGATGGCAGCATATACTTAAAATGAACAAGCGAAAGTTATTGGCTAGTGTAAGGAGCAATCACCTGGACAAGAAATGCAGAAACGTTCTTTCTCTGATCACCCTGGAGTTGAATAACCTTCAAAAACAACAATAGCACATGACATATTAGTCACAGCACTAAAAAATGACCATGACGTTGTAAGACATTTAACAGACAGATAACAATCTCCCTAGAAAGAAAATGAAACATAATTAGAAGTGATCGAGAACACCAAAAATAATCTTAATATATATAAATGCATTATCACTTAATCAAAAAGAATATATTTAAAAGAATTTTAGAACTTTCTTATTTAATCATCTGCTTCCATCCAATCCCAATCACTATCATCAAACCCATCCTCCTCTTCCGATTCTATAATCATATCATGTGAATGTTGTGCATTAGTTGGAATACCAATAATATCAACGGGTACATCTTCTCTTGACCATCTAACGTCAACATCAAGTAATATAGAGGAGGGACCAATGTCATTATTAGGTTCCCTCCAAAATGTGTCTCCAATATTGGGACAATTCTCTTCCTCTAGATCATACAAATCAATAAGTATTTTATTCCTTGCATAATAAACATCTTTTTCAATTGGATTCTCCACATAAAAAACTTGATAAACTTGTGATGCCAACACAAAAGGGTCATTTGTACTGCATAATCTATTGAAGTACACCCGAGTTAGCCCATGATCATCTATTTCATTACGAAACCAATCACATCTAAATAGTACAACGCTGAAACAACCCCAATAATCAACCTCAATGATATCCTTAATAGTTCCATAATAGATAACCTCACGATGGGATTTTGGTCCCTAGCACTAGCAAAACTATCAGTTGTTGCCGATAAAGTCACTCCACTATTTTGAGTCTTGCATCGGGAATCCCGTTCTTTGGTATGAAATCGGTATCCATTAATAAAATATGCAATATACCTTTTGGCCACCATATTGGTTCCTTTGGCTAGCAATCGTAATTAATCTGGCACTACAATATTTTTAGCTTTCTCTTTAAACCAATTACTGAATTTTCGACTATGATTCCTCACTCTTTCCCATGCATTTGATCTATTGTGATTAACAATTATATTCTTATGTTCCCTGTAATCATGATATTTCAAGTTTAATCATATAATAAAAAAATATAAATAAACATATATAAAATTTATCTTACTCGATAAACTTTTCCATTTGCTCATCTCCAGTATTGAACAGAGCATATCGATGTGCTTCAAAACATAAATGTGAATCCATGAGAAAAATATTGTTTTTCTTACTTCCAATTGGATGGCCTATATTAGGGAATAAAGGTGACAAATTTTGAGAGCACTCATCATCCACAGNCCCCCCCCCCCCAAAGCTTAATTTCATTCACCAAATGAACAGGCAAATGTGATATTATGTCAAAAAATGTGGGATGGAAAATTTTTTCAAGCTCACATGTTATTTCAACAATTTCATACTGCATTTTTTCAAGATCTCTTTTCCTTATGACCTTACTACATATATATGTTAAGAAACTTCCCAACCTAATCAAGGCCAATGAAACATTCTTGGGCAACACTTTTCTAACAGCAACCTAGAGCAAGTAATGCATCATAAAATGAGCATCATGACTCTTCTACCCTGATATTTTCATCTCCTTCACATGCACGTATTCTGAAATATTTTAAGCACACCCTTTTGGTAATTTAGCATTTTTCATGACAGTACAAAACAAAATTTTCTCTTTTGGTTTCATGTAGAAACAAGATTTAGCCAAACTTATAGTTCCATCATTGTTTCTTTTTGGTTGTAGCTCCTTCGTATCCCTATTTCTTGCAAGTCATAGTGAGAATTTTCATGGTCCTTTGACTTTCCATCTATTTCTAATAAATTCCGAGCAAACTAACACATATGTTTTTCTTAATGTGAATCACATCAAGATAGTGTCTCAATTTGTTATGCACCCAATATGGCAATTCAAAAAAAAATGGATCTTTTTCCACTGACCCTTAGCACTCCGAGGCCTTTTTTTAGTTCCTTTTCCAAAGGTATTGCTGAATTCAATCAGCTCTTCAAACACTTCCTCACCCAACAAAGGAGCAGGTGCAAGTCTATGCTCCTATTTACCGTCAAATGACTTCTATCTCTTCGGAATGGATGATCAAGAGGAAAAAATCTTCGATGACCCAAGTAACACATCTTGTGACTATGTTTGAGATACTGAGAGCATGTGTTATAATTTCAAGTGGGGCATGCCAATTTCCCCTTAGTGCTCCATCTTGCAAGCATAGCTAATGCTAGAAAATCACTAGCTGTCTACAATAAGGCAGCACGCATTCGGAAAGTTTGGTTGGTTACAACATCAAATGTGTCTATCCATGTTTCGCATAGTTCCTTCAATTCTTCAATTAATGGTTGTAGGTACACGACTATATCATTTCCCGCGGACGATGGACCTGGAATGATCATAGACAATATTATATACTCTGGCTTCATGCAAATCCACGGTGATAAACTATAGTTCATTAACATAATAGGCCACATGCTATGAGAAATGCTCATGATACAAAATGGGTTGAAACCATCACTTGAATGACCCAATATAACATTACGAGGATCCCTAGAGAAATCTGGGTGCAAAGAATTAAAATCCTTCCAAGCTTCCCCATCAATAGGATGTCTTATATTCTCATCATTGAGTCGTTCATTAGCATGCCATCTCATTCGTAGCAGCTGTTTCAGGACACATGAATATCCTCTGAAGCCGAGGCTTTAAAGGAAAGTACCTTAAAATATTTGTAGGAATTTTAGAGCTTGCATTAGTCAAAGGACCAGCATTCTTCCATCTTGAAGACCCACAAATAGAGAAATTATTGGCCTTCTCATTTTCTTTCCAAAATAACATGCAATCATTAGAGCATGCATGTATTTTTTCATAATGAAGACCCAAATCTTTTATGATGTTTCTAGCCTTGTTGAAATATTCTGGTACCTGAGCAAAGGGAAATGCCTCTTTTATCAACCCTAACAAATCGGAGAAAGCCACATTAACCAACCCATGCAAGGATTAAGCAAGTAAAATCGAATAGTGAAACTCAGTTTACTGAAATTTTCACATCCCGGATATAACTCTTGTTTTCCTTCCTCCAGTAATTTAAAAAACTTCCTTGCATCTTCAGATTGTCTTTCCCCAGATCCTTCTGCATCCCCTGTCGAACCCTCTTTATTTCTAAATGTATCATGAAGCATTCCATCAATATCATCACGCATGTTGAACCTTCATCATCATTGCTTCGAGAAGGTTTATTTCTCGAGGAAAATACCTCCTCGTGGAAAATCCATTTGGTATAACCATCAACAAACCCATGAACAACCAAATGATCCTCCACCACATTTCTATAATTCCAATAGCGATTAATGCACTTTTTGCAATGTCATAATATTTCATTTCCTTGGGCGACTCTTTCAAATGCCTTATCAAGAAAATTATTAACTCTGCCTATATACTCATCCGTCCATCTAAGGAGATTCATCCAACTTTTATCACCATAATCCATGGATATCCTATATAATACATTCAAATCACCGAAATTAGTATTCAAGGTAAGAAAGGTTAGATTACTATAAATTTGTGAATGATACATTTGGCATTAAAACGTTTAAGGTAGAGTGGTTGTTTCCAATGGAGCTCAGCTCAAGGAATATACCAAATTGAGGGAAATGCATGAGAATAAATATCTGCTATAACGAAATCAGATTGGATATTTTTCAATTTGAGGAACTAGTGGGTGATAAGCTAACTATACAAAGGAAGACTCAATTATGAAAGCAAAGTAACTAAAACAAAGAAAGAAAACTTAAGACATGCAGAAACAGAGTAGTGCAGGTAGGGAATGAAATTTAAGACAATGTACAAACACCAAACAAGTACAAAATGCTAAGTTATAAATATCCCTATTTTACAATTGCTATATATTATGATGCTACTACCATAAAAGGAAAGCCCAATACAGAAAGCATCTCCACTTATTGAGTAACCAATTATACAATCAGACCTATCAACTTCAAGAATCGCCAAATCTAAGTTTCATTCAATATAAACAATGCTCCATACTCAAAAAAATTTCATAAATACAGATCCAATGAATTGACAAATAGGAGGGGACTCCATCAAAGCATATGAATGAACGAAACACTACCTGAGAAAAATACGTTGTGGGGCTGCAGATGTATTTGACTACTGCTTCCAGTGCTTCCTCCAAGTCTCCAGATTTTCCAAATTTCAAATAATACAATAAAATCTTTGTTAACAAAGACATATAGACAAGTAAAATATAATATGTGCATTGCCCCAACTTCAAACTAGCCCCAAGCACATGAAACATACACAACACAATTGCTAGTCACTTAGTAAAAGTGTAGTTCCTAAAGGCATAATCCTTAAATCACATACATGGGCTTTGCATGCTTTCTCAGCCAAATACACTTAACCAAATAGTATATGACTCAAATACCAATAACACGGTAATCCCATATGCAAATAGCTTCTTAGTAAATTACAGCCATCCTTGGGCTTAAATATATCCATACTAGAACTACAGAATATATTATTTTGGTTCTGAAATCAACTACAAAAATACTCATGCCTCCATTAAGAATACAACTCCTTGAACATATCTTATAATAGTTCTTGTAATCTCATTTTTTTTTCAAACTCAAACCTATCTGCATTCACAAAGTTGCAACTCTTATAAGGCCTTTTACCATGATGACTCACCTAACTCTCAAGCTAACAGACCAGATCATATTGTGACCAGATCCTGAATACTTATGCCATAAGATGAATTACTTTTGAAACCATTAAATATAGGTAAAGTAAATCAAAAAACCAAACTATACGTCTCAATAGTAGAACATATATTGATTTATCCTTAACTTAGTGTTAAAACTGAAGCATACAAAACATACTCAAAAAGAACAATGAGGTAACAACTATTAACTACTGAACAAAAGAAACAGGAAGTGTAGTAATCATAAACGAGAATTTTCAATTCATGGAATTAAATTATTCAAAGAGAAACCCAAATTCATGACATATTAGAGCAACAGAAATCAAAATTTGAGCAAATTTGGTAGTCCAACAAGAATTCAACAATTTCATGCACTTATCCATTTATCCTTTGAAGGGAAAGAAAGACCCTTTTTAAATTTCTCATTTCCATATTTAAGAGCACCACATTTTGGTAGAGATTTCATTTAATCTCTTATTGTTCCTTTTTGAATCAGCATTCGTCTTACTCGGACCAGAATATTTCATCTTCTCCCTCTTGTAACAAGAAAAGAAGATTTATATTTTCTCCTACATGGAGTAGGATCACTTTCATTCGCATCTAGTAATGAAGGTGGATATAGGATTATGACTTTAGGAACTACGTTTAATCAAACAGTATTGTGATTTAGGTACCCGACCAGATTCAGGCAGTGAAGATTATAACCTAGTGTTGTGAAGAGTGTGAAGCAAAGAAAAGTAACAATCCTCATTTCACGAGAAGCGACAAGCGATAAGCGAAGCGCTCACTTTTTTAAAGTGAAGCAGAATTTAAAAACTAAGAATAAAGGATATAAAAATTGGGCAGAATTTTTCTGAAAACAAATCGCTAGCATTTCGGCGCTTTTTGGATATTTAAAAACAAAAAGAAGAATAATAAAAATCAAAAGTGAAAAACATACCCGTTGAAGTCTTGAAGAAGTCTAGACTGTTTAGAAATCACGTTTTTAACAAAAATAGGGCTTTGGGGTATTTTAAACAAAGAAGCGAACGATTCTCTCGCTTATTATCGATTCACCGCTTCTCGCTTTTTACAGATAAGCGGTCTCTTTTATTACCCTAGTCGCTTTTGATGCCTAAAGCGATGGACTGCGCGCTTCGCTTTGCTTCTCGCTTAAAGCGAGGAAGCAAACACTTTTTTAATCACTGTTATAACCACATAAATAGGCAGTAGAGGCAGGTATTATTTATAGTTCCTGAGGCAGACTTTAAACCTATGCTCGAACTCTTCAAAAGTACTGCCGCACCCTGTGTCAGATTCTAAAAAAATGTACTAAGATTGGAGGATCCGCCACGCACCCAATAATATTTTTGAAGAGCCTGAGTAACATAGCTTAAAGAACTATATATATTCTTTAGGACAATTAGGTGATTAAATATACTGAAAGAAAGTTGGGGTCAAGGCTGGTGAATTATATAATCAGTTTTATACTTCAAACAGAATGTGTCCCTTCTTTTTTTGGTTCGTGCATGTTTCAGAATAACATTTGAGATCTTTCATGTCATATTACACATATATTATTGTTATTGTTTACAGGATAAGAACCAGATTTTCCTGCAAATAGCACATTGTTTAGATATGTGGACAAACATATCGAAAATCTTTTTTTATCTCCTTCTTTTTGCCTATATTTTACAAGAATTGAGAACTGGGAAGTTGATGTATTTGCGCGTAAGTTATTTATGCATATCTTATACTACCATCATAGCTAACTAATAATCTTATACTATCAGAAAAGTTAGTTAATCCATACTATTTTGTATATTATATTTTTCAAACTACTGATCCATACTTAATTTACATAGCTATTTAAGGCAGACAAGTAGGGACATGAGTCAAGCATGATATTATAGGACATGACCTCTCAACCAGAATTATATATAGAAAAATTCTATTATTAGACTATATATTCAAACATCATATTACTCTTGAGATCGCAACATTGAGACCTGAGGCATGTTTTCTAACACTTCACTACAACTTCTACTTATAAAAGAAAACTAAACATACTAGGTCTCTCAAATAAGTTAGAGACATCAAACTGAAAGCTGCAAAAACAATACTGTGAAAAATTGGAACCATAGATTGTTTATTGGCTTAAGAGAGAAATGGTCGAGCAGCATTACTTACCACATAAAGAAGCAAATCTCTAATTTGGATCTTTTTTGTAACGACCCGGCCGGTCGTTTCGTGAGATTAGCCCCGTTTCCCATATTTTTACTTTATCATATATTGCTTAGCCTGTTTATGTTGTGTTGGGTCGGTTGGTTCGGGTTCGAAGTGGCCGTGGTGAGATCTGAGGCACTTAGTCTCTTAAATTAGCTTAATAGCTGAAAAGTAAAACTGGAGTTGACTTATTGGTAAACGAACTCAGAATGTGGATTTGATGGCTCTAATAGCTTTGTTAGGTGATTTGGGAATTGGGAGTGTGTTCAGAATGAAGTCTTGAAGTCTGGTGTAGAATAAGGCTTGAATTGGCGAAAGTTAGTTTTTGGCGATTTCCGGTCGGTAGTGGAAAATAGGTGTGATGACCCAAAAGGTCATCCCGTAATTTTCTAGCTAAGTCTATGTTATGAGGTTGTGAAAACCTCCTTCTATCTCTTCTCGATTTGCGTGCACAACCCGGGCGCGTAGCCGAGAAGCCTTTATGTGAAAAACTGATAAAAATGATAATTTTGTATTAGAAATTTGAATAAAATTGACTTCGGTTAACGTTTTTGGTAAACGCACCCGGACCCGTGATTTGACGATCCCGGAGGGTCCGTAGGAAAATATGGGACTTGGGCGTATG
>ML335636.1:0-21562 GCA_005239505.1 Nicotiana paniculata | reverse complement strand
CCCCAGATTATATTTGCAGCGCCCGTTTAGTCTTTTTATAAGACATAGTTGAGTGTGATCAACGTCCCTGATGAGAACTACGAGGACCCTGCCTCGAAGATGCACCACTGTAAGTTGGGCGAGCTGGCTGTGGAGGTCTAATCTCTGCTGTGCTGAAACTGCCCTCTAGAAGGGGCACCACTGAAGCTACCTGATCCCCGAGGACTCTTGGCCTCCCTATCCTCATGATCCTGCCTACGAACCAACTCAATGTCCCGAGCAATGTCAACTACCTGCTCAAATGTAGCTCCAGATACTCTCTCCCTGGTCATCAAAATCCGAAGCTAATACGTGAGACCATCTACAAACCTCCTGATCCTTTCCCTATCAGTAGAGACTAACTCCGAAGAATGTCTAGCCAACTCGGAAAACCTCATCTCGTACTGAGTAACTGACAACTCTTCCCAGCGCAGATGCTCAAACTGCCTGCGCTGCTCCTGTCTGTGGGGCTGAGGAACATACTTCTCCAGAAAGATCATGGAGAACTGCTGCCATGTGAGGGGTGCTGAACCAGCTGGCCTACGCCTCTCGAATGCCTCCCACCAAGTGAATGCAGCACCCGCAAACTGAAATGTAGCAAATGAGACCCCATTGGTCTCCAAAATATCCGTAGTACATAGTATCCTCTGGCACTTATCTAGAAACGCTCGGTCATCCTCGCCCTCTGTACCACTGAAAGTCGGAGGCTGAAGTCTGCTGAACCTCTCCAGTCTGCGCTGCTCATCCTCAGGCATAACAGGACCACATAATCCTGAATCGGGGCAACCCGCTAAGCTGGGGCTGCCCCCGGTGTCTGAAGGCTCTGTACGACTTGCTCAGGTGTCCAGGCAGCTGGAGTCTGAATACCTCCCCCGGCCTAAGATGCAGTTGCAGTAGTAGACATAGAGACTACCTGAGCCAAACTGGCACACTCCGTCAATATTTGAGCCAGGGTCTCCTGAAGACCCGAAATAACAATAGGCATTGCCGGTGCCTGATCCTGTCCCGCTGGAGCACCGTCGGTGGGAACCTGATCCTGAATGATAGTGGGATCCTGTGGTACTGTCCCGGCTGCTGCGCGGGCTGGTCCCCTAACTCCACCACGGCCCCGACCCCTTGTGCGTCTGACTGGTGTCCGGTCACCCTGATCGGTAGTGCGTGTCCTCACCATTTGTGAGAGAATGAAACAACATAAGTTTAAATTTCAAGGATCAATAGCATGACACGACAGAATTCAAGAATTAAGATTTTTCCTAAGAGTTCTGTAGTCTCTCGAAGATAGTACAGATGTCTCCGTACCGATCCGTAAGATTCTACTAAACCTGCTCATGACCGTTGAGTCCTATGTAACCTAGAGCTCTGATACCAACTTGTCACGACCCCAAATCCTAACAGGTCGTGATGGCGCCTATTGTGGAACTAGGCTAGCCAACGATCACATAACTATACGTTCATTTCAATAGATTTTCTCATATCATTAATAATCAGCAAAACGAGCGTAAAATTTCTCTAAGTCTTAAGAAAATATAATATAATCTACTGTCTAAACAAATCCCCCCAAGACTGGAGTCAGCCGACCACGAGAATCAAAGAATAAAATATAACTCTACTAATGTCATAAAAAATGTCTAAGAATGAAATGCTAAAACTAAATAAGGAAGGGAAATGGAGAAGCTGTGGACGCTGGACAGCTACCTCGAAATCCCAAAAAGCTGATGACTACGAACTCGGACGACTACTGCTCTGAATCAGTACCTGGATCTGCACACAGGGGTGCAGGGAGTAATGATGAGTACGCCAACTCAGTAGGTACCTGCGCTCACTTGGGGTGTGTACAGACTACGGAGGGGCTCCTACAGCCCAAGCGCTATAAACGAGTCACATCATGGCATAAATCACTCTCAGGCACTCGACCTCTCTCGTATCATAACATCCTCACAACATTGGCCCTCGACCTCACTCAGCCAGACACTCACAGCATGCCACTCGGGCCATGAGTAAAACAGGGTTCTCGACAAAAAATAGTATTCCATTTCAAGAAAAACTAATATTATCAAATAAGAGTGTCAGCAATTTCACAAGAAAGACTGAGTGTAAAATCATAGTTTCAAAGTGAGGAATATCAGTAAAATAGCCCCAAATAGGTTAAACGGATCGGCACTAGGCCCCAAACATGGCTTACATCCCAATTATATCAAATCATAGTATTACTATAGAGAATAAGCTTTAAAAGCAGTTTCGCAACTCAATAGTTGCCTAAAAAGGGTACATTTTTCCAAATTACCAATTCGTGCACGCCCCACACTCTTCATCTAGTGTGTGCGTCACTCCACATCCATGAAAGAATGTAAAGTCCGGGGTTTCATACCCTCAGGACAGGATTTAAAGAAATTACTTACCTCAAACTAGCCTGAAAAGCTACTCTGCAACCCGCCTGCCTCTCGAATCAACTTCTGAGTGCTCCAAATCTATAAATATCAGATTTTTCTCATCAAATTATGCTAAGGGAATGAATTCCAATTGAAAAATACCAATTTTAGCACAAAAACCGAAATTAGCCAACACCCGACCCCCGGGCCCCCGTCTCGGAACTCGACAAACTTTATACCAAAATATTTTTCATCATCTCACAAGTCCGTACATATAAAGGACTCTAAAATCATAGTTCGTTTGACCCCTCAAATCATCCCTAAAAGGTCTCATAATCTCAAGCCCTAACTCCACCTTTTTCTACTGATTTTCATGAATTAAACACTGATATTTTGATCCTTAATCACATATAATCGAGTTTTAGGGTCCAAAATCCTTACCTCAATGAAGAACAGTGATTTCCTCTCTTCAAAATTGCCTCAAAGCTCTTTTCCCGTTAAAAATGATGGAAAAATAGGTTATGGTCGCGGAAGGGTTTATTTAAATAATGTCCAGGTCTTTATTCATCGCGATCGCGGGACCCACATTGCGATCGCGAAGTACAATTCCTCAGCTGCCCAAAAACACTCTCTGCGATCGTGGCTTAGCTCATGCGATCGTGAAGCTCTGGTTTCCAGCCCACTGCGATCGCACACTACTTCACGCGGTCGCGATGACCAACCGCCCAAACTCACGCGCCGCTTTTATTCTACACGATCGCACATCAACACACTCGACCACACTGCTCATCCTACCAAACCTATGCTATCGCGACCCTTTTTCCGCGATCGCATAGAGAAAGTTTTGCCTGCCTCAGACCAACCCTATGAGATCGCATATACTCCTACGCGATCGCGGTGAATAAATTTCAGCTGTCAAAACACCAGAAAACAACAGTTTTTTCCAAAGCCAAAATTCCCGTTAACCATCTGAAATCAATCTTGAGCCCCTCGAGACCCTAACCAAATTTACCAACACATCATAAATGATGATTCAAACTTAGTTGCACTCTCGGAAAAGCAAAAATAACATCAAAACACCAAAATGACATCGAATTCAAGCCTATGAACTTTGAAATTTCTAAATTCCACCAACGACGCCGAAACTATCCAAAACAACTCCGATTGACCTAAAATTTTGCAGACATATCGAAAATGACATTACGAACCTGTTCCAACTGTCGGAATTCCATTCTGACCCCGGTAACCTATTTTCCATTGCCGATCGGAAATCGCCAAAAACTAACTTTCGTCAATTCAAGCCTAATTCTACACCGGACATCAAAAAAATATTCCGGACACACTTCTAAGTCCCAAATCGCCTAAGAAGCTATCCGAGCCATAAAATCTGCATTCCGAGATCGTTTACCAATAAGTCAACTCTCGGTTGACTTTTCTAACTCTAAAGCTACTTTTAGAGACTAAGCGTCTTAATTCCTTCTACAACCACTCCGAACCTGAGCTAACCAACTCTAACACATCCTAAACAGTATAACCGAGCTATGACAAGGCAGAAACCGTGAAAATAATGCAATAACTACGGAACGACCGACCGGGTCGTTACATAATTGTTATTATAAGCAAACTCTACAAGTGGAAAGTATTGGTCCCATGACCCTCCAAACTCCATCACACAGACACAGAGCATATGCTCAAGAATCTTAATCGTGCGTTCGGACTGCCCGTTCGTCTAAGGGTGAAAGGCTGTACTCAACTCCACCCTAGTACCCAACTCCTGCTGAACGACTCTCCAGAACCGTGATGTAAACTGTGTGCCTCTGTCTGAAATGGTAGATACTGGAAAAGGCAGACAATCTCCCTTATATAAATCTCAGCCAACCTCTCTGAGGAGTATATAGTCAACACTGGAATGAAATGGGCCGACTTGGTCAGCCAATCCACGATTACCCAAATAGCATCGAACTTGCTCAAAGTCCAAGGAAGTCCAACCATAAAGTCCACGGTGATCCGCTCCCACTTCCACTCTGGAAGCTCAATCTGCTGAAGCAACCCTCCTGGTCTCTGATGCTCATATTTAACTTGCTGACAGTTGAGACACTTGTCCACAAACTCAACTATATCCTTTTTGATTCTTCTCCACCAATAATGTTATCTCAGGTCCTGGTACATCTTCGAGGCACCCGGATGAATGGAGTACCGCGAGCTATGGGCCTCCTCAAGAAACAACTCCCGAAGCCCATCCACATTGGGCACACAGATCAGACCCTGCATCCTCATCACACCATCATCTCCTATAGTCACATCTTTGGCATCACCTCGTCAAACCCTATCCTGAAGAACCAGAAGGTGGGGATCGTCATACTGGCGCTCTCTGATGCGGTCATAAAGAGAAGACCGAGAAACCACACAAGCTAATACCCGACAAGGCTAAGAAAGATTCAATATCATGAACTGATTGGCTAAGGACTGAAAATCCAAGGCTAAGGGTCTCTCAACTGCTAGAAGATATGTAAAACTCCCCAAACTTTCTGCCCGGTGACTCAAGGCGTCGGCCACCACATTGGCCTTCCCCAGGTGGTATAATATAGTGATGTCATAGTCCTTGAGTAGCTCCAACCACCTCCGCCGGCGCAAATTAAGGTCCTTCTGCTTAAAAAACTACTGCAAACTTCGGTGATCCGTGAAAATCTCACAAGGAACACCGTACAAATAATGACGCCAAATCTTCAGGATGTGAACAATAGCTGCCAACTCGAGATCATGAACCGGATAGTTCTTCTCATGCACCTTCAACTCTCTGGACGCATAGGCAATCACCCTACCATCCTGCATCAATACCGCTCCAAGGCCAATCCTCGAGGCATCACAATAGACTGTATAGGACCCTTAGCATGTAGGCAATACCAACACTGGGGCTGTAGTCAGGGCTATCTTGAGCTTCTGAAAGGTGTTCTCACACTCCTCAGTCCACCTGAATGGATCATCCTTCTGGGTTAGTCTGGTCATAGGTGCTGCAATGGATGAAAATCCCTCTACAAAGCGGCGATAGTACCCTGCCAAACAAAGGAAACTGCGGATCTCAGTAGTTGATGACGGCCTAGGCCAAGTCTGCACCGCCTCCACCTTCTTCACATCTACCTTGATCCCATCACAAGACACCACGTGGCCTAAGAATGCCACTGAATCAAGCCAAAATTCATACTTAGAAAATTTTGCATATAATTTTTTCTCCCTCAAAGTCTGAAGCACGGTCCTCAAGTGCTGCTCTTGATCCTCCCGAGACCGGGAATATAACAAGATGTCATCAATAAATACAATGACGAACGAATCAAGATGAGGCTGGAACACACTGTGCATCAAATGCATAAAGGTTGTTGGGGCATTGGTCAGCCCAAATGACATGACAAGGAACTCATAATGACCATATCTGGTCTTGAAGGCAGTCTACGGGATGCCCGGCTCCCGAATATTCAATTGATGATATTCAGATCGTAAGTCAATCTTGGAAAATACCCTGGCACCCTATAACTGGTTAAATAAATCATCAATGCGAGGCAAAGGATACTTGTTCTTCACTATAACCTTGTTCAGGTGCCGATAATCAATACACATACGCATGGAACCATCCTTTTTCTTCACAAATAATACCGGAGCACCCTAAGGTGATAGACTAGTCTTGATGAAACCCTTATCAAGCAACTCATGCAACTGCTCCTTCAACTCCTTCAACTCTGGAGGATCCATCTGAAAGGGAGGAATAGAAATGGGTTGAGTGCCCGACAATAAATCAATGCCGAAATCAATATCTCTGTCGGGCGGCATACCCGGAAGATCAGCTGGAAATACATCAGGGAAGTCCCTCACTACTGAAACTGACTCAACTATAGGGGTATCAACACTAACATCTCTCACATGGGCCAAATACGCATCACACCCCTTCTCGACCATCCACTGAGCCTTAAGGAAAAAAATGATTATGCGGGGTGTATACTCTAACGTACATGTCAAGTCTAATAACGGTAAACATGGCATAGACAACGTCACGGTCTTAGCGTGACAATCAAGAAGAGCATATGGAGCGACAACCAGTCCATGCCCAAGATAACATCGAAATCTACCATACCGAGTAATAACAAATCAGCTCTAGTCTAAAAACCACTGATAACAATCAAACACGACCAATATATGTGGTCCACAATGAGAGAATCTTCCACGGGAGTAGAAACCTAAATGGGGGAACTCAAAGAATCCCGAGATATCCCCAAATGTGAAACAAAATAAGAAGACACATATGAATACGTAGAGCCTGGATAAAATAATATTGATGCATCCCCATGACACACAAGGAGGATACTTGTGATGACTGAATCTGAAGCGACGGCCTCTGAACGGGCTGGAAGAGCATAATACCTGGCCTGGCCTCCCTCCCTAGGGCGACCTCGACCTCCCTGGCCTCAAGCTCAAGCTGTCTGAGAAGGTGGAGTAGCAGCTGGGGCTGGAAGAATAGCCGGAGGACCCGGTCGTGCACGTGGAGCCTGATAAGTCTAAGATGGTGCACCCCTCCTAGCTTTGGGGAAATCTATGAACATGTGATTAGTGTCACCACAGTCAAAACAACCCCTCGGAGGATGCTGCGGTTGAGATTGACTCTGAACTGGCCTGCTGGGCCGGCCGGTAATAGCACCTCCAGCATGAGGCATACTAGATATTGGCGGTGCATAATAAGGCTCCTGAGGTCTGGGAGGAGCTGGAATACCACCAACTACTGGAAGAATTGAATGAACAGGGCGACTCACAAACCCCTAGCATAGTGTGCTGCTGGTGCACGAGCTCCTGAATAATGACCAGTCTCTCGAGACCTCTTAGCCTCTCTATCCTCTCTGTCCCGAGCAAACATGCCCTCTGCTCTCCTGGCAATACTCACTACCTGCTGATAAGTGATATCCATCTCTAACTCCCTGGCCATACTAGTCCGAATACTGGGGTAGAGTCCCTCTATGAAGCGTCGAACCGTCTCTCGGATCGTGACAACCAAAGCCGGTGCATGACGAGCTAACTCACTAAAACGAACGGCATACTCTGACACAATCATAGTACGCTAGCGTAACTGCTCAAACTCTGCACGCCAAGCATCCCTGAGGCTCTGAGGGATATACTCACTCAAAAATATCTCTGAGAACTGAGTCCAAGTAAGTGAAGCTGCCTCGTCCGGACTACTCAGCTCATAGGAACGCCAGCAGTGATAAGCCGCTCCCCTTAGTTGGAAGGCGGTGAAAGAAACCCCACTAGTCTCACAATTCTTATAGTGCGGAGAATATGATAACACTCTTCAAGAAATCCTAGAGCGTCATCTGAATCTAGTGCGCTGAAAGTAGGTGGGTGGTACTTCTTGTACATCTCAAGTCTGAGCTGCTCTACCTCAAAAGCAGCTGCCCTGGCCTCGTGCTGAGCCGGAAACATTGGGGGTATAGGAATGTACTCTAGAGCCTGATCAACATGAACCCTCTGCTCAAGAGTGCGGGCTGTGGGAGTCTGTGCCCCTCCCCCGGCCTGAGATGATTTAAGGCTATCGGGAGTATCCCAACCTGAGGTAGAGTGCAGAATATGCTCATGAACTAAGCCAAAGTCTCCTGGAGGGCTGGAGAAGCAATAGGGACCTCTTGTGCCGGCCCTCCAACTAGAGCTACTGTGGGCTCCTTTTTCGATTCTCTCGCTGGTGCTCGTGCTGCACCGCGTGCTCATACTCTACCTCTACCCCTGCCTCTAGCGGCTCTATATAGGGGCTCGGGTGCCTAATTGTCGCTCCGTTTGATACGGGTCCTCACCATCTGTGAGAAAGAATATAATAGAGCTTTAAAATTTTGATGTCAATAACTCGCACGACAAGGAAATCCAAAGAATGTGATTTTTCTTAATAGTTACATAGCCTCCCGAAGATAAATACAGACGTCTCCATATCGATCCGCGAGACTCTTATACATCGGCTTGTGACTTGTGACTCCTATGAACCTAAACGCTCTGATACCAACTTGTCACGAACCGATTTAGCCTCCGAAAGGTATCGTGACGGCACCTAGTCTCTATGACTAGGTAAGCCTAAATTTGCGGACAAAACTTAATTTAATGCGATAACAATAAAGGCAGGAGAGGAAAAGTTTAAATAAGCATAACAACGACGCTCGACATGTACAAATATACCCCAAGACCTGGATTGTCACAATACAGTCACAAGCTTCTATACTATTGTAGCTCTAAACAAAAAAAAAAGCGGAAAGTACATAGTAAATATCTCTATAAGATAGAATGGACGGTGACTCGAAGGATTCCGCATACACGGCAGAAATACCTTACGGTCTCCTGGTAACAGCTTCAAAGACTAGCCACATGAAGGATAACTCGTACCTGGATCTACACACTAAAAATATGTGCAGGAAAGGGCATGAGTACACCACATTTAGTACCCAGTAAGTGCCAAGCCTAACCTCACTCAAGTGGTGACGAGGTCCGGTTAAGGCCCTACTGGATTTCTAAATAAATCAATTGAAATAGTACGAAAAAGAAGTAATTTCTATAGTAAGAACTTAAAGAGAACAATCTAAAATAAAACAGTAAAGGGAGCCCTCGGCTCGGCACAACATNCTCGTATCGGCACAACATATATCAAAGTGGAATCTTCCGGGATACCGTCGCGTATTTCCAAAAGATTATGCAGTAGGGGGAGGGGGGGATCTCCTAGAATACGTCCGTAGTCCCCAAAATAAATATGCAGTACATAGGAGATCTTCCAGAATACGTCCGCAGTCCCCAGTTTACATATGTAGAACAAGGGATCTCCCAGAATACGTCTGTAGTCCCCAATTTAAATATGCAGTGCTGGGGGATCTCCCGGAATACGTCCGTAGTCCCCAATTTAAACAAACAATGCGAAATGAATAACCAATAGGAATCAATTTAGACATTTTATCTAACCACAGGTAGGAAAGCAGAGAAATTATCTAAATGTGGCGCAAAGAGTGTCAAATAGGCATTTTAATATGTAAACATGTCAAGAACTGAATTTCCCACCGTCGGGACCGTGATGGCGCCTAACATTGAACCTGCTAGGCAAGCCAACGTTAATGTTTAATTTACCTTATTCTCCTATTTTTAACAGTTACCAGATGATATACAGAATTAACAATAAAGAAAGTACGAAATACAACAAGTCTAACAACTTAATTAAATACCGTTACGAAATTCACAATACCAAAACACAGAATTTTGGTGTAACAAATCCACGGACTATCTAAGAATAATATATATAAAGGTCTGAACAAAATGAATACATATGTCCCGAAATAAGAAGAACATAATATAAAGGATGTAGGAGGGGACGCCAAGGCCTGCGGACGCTGCAAAACTACCTCAGAATCTCCAAACGGATTGAAGGCAGCCTACTCACTCTAGGGTCCGTAGGGTCCTTTACCGGGATATGCACAAAAAAAATGTGCAGTGTAGCATCAGTACAGCGGACCCCATGTATCGAGCCTAACCTCGGCGAAGTAGTGATGAGGCTAGGACACGACAACCAAACTAACCTGTGCAGTTTAATAATATACGGAGGAAATAATAACAACAAAAAATAAGCAGCTAAATACAAAGAGAATGGGGACATGCTGAGGAAAAGAAATATCAAATAATGGAAATAACGAAATAAGGCAACAATTCAAATATCAACTTAAGCAACAGAAAATAACAACACAAAGAAAAACAATGCACGACATCACCCTTCGTGCTTTTACTCTCATCCTCACCAAGTAGTAACACAAATGCACGGCATCACCCTTCGTGCTTTTACTCTCATCCTTACAATAAATCAATAGAAACGCCAGGACATCACCATTCATGCTTTTAATATCATAATATGGCACGACATCACCTGTCGTGCTTTTACACACTCTAACAATATCATACACGACATCACCCTTCGTGCTTTACACTTTTCCTCACCCAAACAATATCAACAACAGCAATCTGGCAAGGAAAATCAACAATATGAACAACAATAATAAAACCATAACTTCCCGACAAGGGAAACAACAGTATAATCCATATCATCCCAGCAAGGGAAACAACTATAACCAATCTCACTTAGTACATAACTTCACATAAAGTTTCTCAACTGAAATACTCAACACAGAACAATATGAAGAATTCCCACCAATATAGATAACTACAAAGTGAATCTAAAGTAATATTTAACGAAAAACCACATAAATCACAATATTTGACTCACGGGCATGCTTGACACCAACGTATAGGTACTCACCACCTCATCTATACGTTGAACATGGTACTAACACATAGCAAATAGGACATAAGACCTATTCCCTTAAGCTAAGGTTAAGCCAAACACATACCTCGAATTCCACGACCAAACTTAAGCCTCGATTATCGCTTTCCCTTTTGAATTTGACTCTAATTCACTTGTATCTAGACATAATTAACTTAATAACATCAGTAATTTCTAAAATATTTCAATCCCAATGGTTAATTATAGGTTTTCTATCATTCTTCCCAAAAAGTCAAAAATCGATCCCGGGCTCGCTTGATCAAAACACAAGGTTCGGACCAAAACCCGATCACCCATTCACCCACGAGCCCGAATATGTAATTAGTTTCGGAATCCAACCCCAAAACGAGGTCTAAATTTTAATTATTCAAAAAGCCCTAACTCTACCCAAATCCCCATTTTCTACCATTAAAGAACAAGATTTAGTCCTAGAAATCTAATGCGTGTTAATGGAAATTGAAGAAAACCAGTCTAAGAACACAAACCTATGGTTTTGTGGTGAAATCACTCTTCAGAAATCGTCCAAGTTCGAGTTTCAATGAAAGAGTTATGAAATTTGGAGAAAAACCCGTTTTGTTACTGTTTTAAAAACTAGACAGGTACTCTATGCGTTCGTGTGCCTTTGGCCGCGTTCGCATAGGCTTAATTTCCCAGGCCTACGCGTTCGCGAGCCAGCCTGTGCGTTCGCGTAGGCTTCATCCCCCTGCCTTTCGTGTTCGCGGGCCATTGGCCGCATTCGCACAGTGTTGGGCTAACTTATCCCCCAGTTGCCTTTCCAACTCTATGCGTTCGTGTAAGGCTGGACGCGTTCGCGTAGAGCAACTTCCTAAGCTCCGCGTTCGCGTCCTACCCTATGCGTTCGCGAAGAACTAATCCTTCCCCTTCCCCTTTTACCCTTCGCGTTCACGTGGGTTACCACGGGTTCGCATAGAACAAAAGTCTGCACACCAGCAAACAACAATAACACCAGATTTTCTAAGTCCAAAAGTACTGCGACGCCTATCCGAAGCTCACCCGAGCCCTCGGGGCTCCAGACCAAACACGTACACCACCTCAAAAAAATCCTATGGACTTACTCGTGGGATCAAATCGCCAAAATAACACCTTAAACAACGATTTTAGCATGGAAATCAAAGAAAAATCTCAAAACTTTCAAAGTATCAAATTTCACAACTACGGGTCCGAATAACGTCAAACAACTTCCGTTTCGTACCAAATTTTACAAACACAACTTAAATATCATATTGAACATGTACCGGGCTCCGGAACAAAAATACAGGCCCGATACCATAAATTTCAAATATAACCAAATTTCCAAAAGCTCTTATATTTCCAGTAAAACAATTTCTTTCAAAAATTCATTTCTTGGGCTTGGGACCTCGTTATTCGATTCCGGGCATACGCCCAAGTCCCATATTTTCCTACGGACCCTCCGAGACCGTCAAATCACGGCTCCGGGTCCGGGTCCATTTACCCAAAATGTTGACCGAAGTCAACTTAAATTCAATCTTAATGGCAAAATTAGCAGTTTTCTCAATTTTTCATATAAAAGCTTCGCGGATATACGCCCAGACTGTGCACACAAAATGAGGTGAGATAAAAGGAGGTTTTCAAGGTCTCGGAATGCAATTTTGACTTATAAACGAGGGATGACCTTTAGGGTCATCACATTCTCCACCTCTAAAACAAACGTTCATCCTCGAACGGACACAGAAAAGTACCTGAATCGATGAAAATGTTGGGATATCGGCTCCACATATCGGACTCGGACTCCCAGGTAGCTGCCTCGGCAGGCTGACCTCTTCACTAGACATGATTCGAGGGATAACTCTTCGATCTCAACTAACAAATCTCTCGGTCTAATATGGCTATCGGCTCCTTCTCATAGGTCAAATCCTTATCCAACTGGACACTACTGAAGTCTAACACATAGATGGATCGCCGTGATACTTCCGAAGCATAGATACATGAAACACTAGATGCACAGCTGACAAATTTGGTGGCAACGCAAGTATGTAAGCCACCTCTCCCACTCTATCAAGAATCTCAAACGGACACATGAACCTAGGGCTTAGCTTTCCTTTCTTCCTGAAACTCATCACGCCCTTCATGGGCGACACCCGAAGTAACACCCGCTCTCCGACCATTAATGCCATATCACGAACTCTGCGGTCGGCATAACTCTTCTGCCTGGACTGAGCTGTACGAAGTCTATCCTGAATGACCTTTACCTTATCCAAGGCATCCTGCACTAACTCCGTACCCAACAACCGATCCTCTCCCGGCTAAAGCCACCCAATCGGTGACTGACACCGCCTACCATATAATGCCTCATAGGGAGCCATCTAAATGCTCGACTGATAGCTTTTGTTGTAGGAGAACTCAGCTAATGGTAAGAACTGATTCCAAGAACCTCCAAAGTCAATGACACAGGCTCGTAGCATATCCTCCAAAATATGAATAGTATGCTCGGACTGCCCGTCCGTCTGAGGAAGAAACGTTGTGCTCAACTCAACCTGCGTGCCCAACTCACGCTGAACTTTCCTCTAGAAATGCAAGGTAAACTGCGTACCTCGATAAAAAATAATGGACACGGGCACGCCATGAAGACGAACAATCTCCCTAATGTAGATCTCTGCTAATTTCTCCGAAGAATAGGAAACTGCCACCGTAATGAAATGCGCTGACTTGGTCAGCCTATCCACAATGACCCATGCTGCATCGAACTTCCTCTGAGTCCGTGGGAGTCCAACAACGAAATCCATGGTAATACGCTCCCACTTCCACTTAGGAATATCAATTTGCTACATCAATCCATCGGGTCTTTGGTGCTCGTACTTAACCTGCTGACAATTCAAGCATCGAACTACATATATGCCACAATATACTTCTTCATCCTCCTCCACCAATAATGTTTCCAGAAATCCTGATACATCTTTGCGGCGCCCGGATGAATGGAGTACCAGGAACTATGGGCCTCTTCTAGTATCAACTCACGAAGCCCGTCAACATTAGGCACATAAATACGACCCTGCATCCGCAAAACTCCATCATCACCAATTGAAACTTGCTTGGCACCACTGTGCTGCACCGTATCCCTAAGGGCATACAAATGAGGTCATCATACTACCGATCCCGAATACAATAGAATAATGAAGAACGAGCAATTGTATAAGCTAGAACATGGTCGGGCTCAGAAACATCCAATCTCATGAACCTATTGGCTAAAGCTTGAACATCCAAAGGAAACGGCCTCCCCCCTGCCGAAATATAAGCAAGGCTACCCATACTGGCTGACTTCCTACTCAAAGCATCAGCCACCACATTGGCCTTTCTCGGATGATATAAGATGGTGATGTCATAGTCTTTCAACAACTCCAAACATCTTCTCTGCCTCAAATTCAACTCTTTCTGCTTGAACAAATATTGCAAACTCTTGTGATCCGTGAACACCTCACATGACACGCCATATAAATAATGCCTCCAAATCTTCAACGCGTGGACAATGGATGCTAACTCCAAATCATGAACTTGATAATTCTTCTCGCGGGCCTTCAACTAACGTGAAGCATATGTTGTAACCCTGCCATCCTGCATCAGCACTGCACCAAGACCAACCCGAGAAGCATCACAACACACAGTATATAGTCCTGAACCCGTGGGCAAAACAACATCAGTGTCGTGGTCAAGGCTGTCTTGAGCTTCTGAAAGATCGCCTCACACTCCTCTGACCACCTGAACTGGGCACCCTTGTGAGTCAACTTGGTCATCGGGGCTACAATAGATGAAAACCCCTCCATGAACCGACGGTGGTAACCTGCTAAGCCCAAGAAACTCCGAATCTCTGTAGCTTATGTGGGTCTAGGCCAATCCTTGATTGCTGAAATCTTCTTAGGATCCAGCTAAATACCCTCTGCTGATACAACATGACCCAGAAATGTAGCTGCACTCAACCATAACTCACACTTCGAAAACTTAGCATACAACTGACTGTACTTCAGAGTCTAGAGAATGACTCGAAGGTGCTACTCGTGCTCCTCCCGGCTATAGGAATAAATCAGAATATCACCAATGAAGACAATCATGAACGAATCCAAATAAGGCCTGAACACTCGGTTTATCAATTCCATGAAAGCTGCTGGGGCATTTCTCAACCCGAATGACATCACTAACAACTCATAATGCCTTTACCGAGTGAAAAAAGCTGTTTTAGGGACATCAGACGCCTTAATCCTCAACTGATGGTAGCCAGATCTAAAATCTTTGATAATACCTTGGCACCCTGAAGCTGATCAAACAAGTCATCAATCCTCGACAATGGATACTTGTTCTTGATGATGACTTTGTTCAATTGCCGATAATCTATGCACATCCTCATCGACCCGTCCTTCTTCTTATCAAACAACACCGGCGCACCCCAAGGTGAGACACTAGACTTGATAAATCCTTTATCAAGAAAATCCTGCAACTGTTCTTTCAACTTCTTCAACTCTGGAGGGGCCATACAATATGGTGGAATAGAAATGGGCTGAGTGCCCGGAGCCAAATCAATGCAAAAGTCAATATCCCTGTCGGGTGGCATACCCGGCAGGTCTACAGGAAACACCATTAGAAACTCACGGACAATGGGCATAGACTCCATAGGAGGAACCTCGGCACTAGAATCACGAACATAAGCCAAATAGGTCAAACACTCCTTATCGACCATGCGTCGAGCCTTCATGTATGAGATAACCTGCTGGAAGAATGACCAGGAGTCCCTCTCTACTCTAGTCGAGGCACTCTCGGCATTGCTAATGTCACGACCTTTGCATGACAGTCCAGTATGGCATGATAAGGCGACAACCAATCCATCCCCAAAACGACATCGAAATCTACCATATCAAGGAGTAGAAGATCTACACTGGTCTCAAGACCCCCAATAACCACTACACATGAGTGGTAGACACGATCTACCACAATAGAATCACCTAACGGTGTAGACACATATACAACAGTACTCAGAGAATCATGAGGCATAAACAAATAATGAGAAAAATAAGACGACACATAAGAAAATGTGGACCCCGGATCCAATAAAACCGAAGCATCCCTGCTGCAAACTGAAACCGTACATGTGATGACTGTTTCGGAGGCCTCAGCCTCAGGTCTGGCTGGGATAGCATAACATCGGGGCTGGGCCCCACCAATCTGAAGCACATCCTTGGGACGGCCTCCTGCTGGCTGATCTCTGCCTCTAGTAGCCTGGCCTCTACCTCTAACTGCCTGACCTCCAACTTTAACACCTTGACCTCCACCCTTAGCTGGCTGAGGGGGTGGTTGAGCACCTGGTGCGGGAACGATAGCACGAGAACCTTGGTGTTGAGAACTGTGCCCTGGACCACCACAAGTATAACAAGATCTCGGTTGCTGAGATTGCTGGCCCTGAAACTGTCCATGACGACCTTGGTAACCACCCTGAAAACTCTGAAGTGGCGGAGCACTGATAGAAGCTAGTGGTGCACTGTAGGGAAATTAATCAGAATACTGCTTGTGGGAACCATGGCCACCTGGAGCACTGTGAGAAACCTGAAGTGATGACTGAAACGACCTAGGAGGATGGCCCCTACCAAAAGAATCCCTGCCTCCAGATGAGGCACCACTGAACTGACCAAAATGACGAGGCCTCTTGTCAGACCCCTGACCACTACCCTGTGATAAAACCATCTTGACCTGCCTGGCCACATTGGCCGCATCCTGAAAGGAAATATCACTCCCTGGCTCTCTGTCCATCTGCAATATGATGAGATAATCCCTCAATAAACCTCTTCACCCTCTCTCGGTCGGTGGGAAGTATCATAATAGCATGTCGAGCCAAGGTGATGAATTTGGTCTCATACTGCGTGACTTTCATAGAACCCTGCTTGAGACGCTCAAACTACCTCCGGTAATCCTCTCTCTGGGTGACAGGAAGAAACTTCTCCAGGAAAAAATCGGAGAACTGAGCCGAAGTCAAAGGCGATGATCCAACTGCTCTGGTTAAGCAATAACCCCTCCACCAACTCTTGGTGGGACCAGACAGATAAAAGGTAGCAAAGTCGACCCCATTGGTCTCCACTATCCCCATGTTTCGTAGAACCTCGTGGAAGCTATCCAAGTAGTCCTGGGGATCCTATGAAGGTTCACCGCTAAAAGTAGTAGTAAACAGCTTGGTGAACCGGTCCTATCTCCATAAAGCATCAGCAGACATAGCTGCTCCATCACCGGCCTGAGCCACAATACCTAGCTGAACTACCCCAGCTGTCTGAGGGTTTGGAGTATGGAAATGAGAAGCCAACTACTCCGGAGTGCGGGTAGCGGGAGTCTGGGCTCCTCCCCCAGCCTGAGAGACGGCTGGTGCTGTAGGAAGTAAACCTGCCTAAGAAATGCTCTCCATGACGCCCACAAGACGTACCAAAACATCTTGGAGTACCGAGGTGGCAATGAACCCCTCGGGAACCTGAGTTGGCCCAAGCAGGACTGTCTGGGCAGGAACCTCATCAGCAAACTCTACCTGAGGCTCCACCACTACGGCTGCTACTCTGGGCTGAGCTTTGCCCCTACCTCGGCCTCTAGCACGACCTCGGACTCATCCTCAGCCCCTCATAGGAGCTGCAACTGGAGACTCGGGCTGCTGATCAGTAGATAAAGAAGCACGTGTTCTCGCCATTTGCTAGAGAATAGAGTAGAAATTCAGCTAGCATTTAGAATTCAAATCGCACGATAGAGAAGAATAGATGTGAAGTTATTCCTAAACTCTGCAGTTTCTGGGGGATAAGTACAGACGTCTCCGTACCGATCTCTCAGACTCTACTAAGCTTGTCCGTGAATTGTGAGACCTAAGCAACCTAGTGCTCTGATACCAACTTGTCAGAACTCGAATTTCCAACCGTCGGGACCGTGATGGCGCCTAACATTGAACCCTCTAGGTAATCCAACGTTAATGTGTAATTTACCTTATTCTCCTATTTTTAATAGGTAACAGGTGATATACAAAATTAACAATAAAGAATGTACGAAATACAACAAGTCTAACAACTTAATTAAATGCCGTTACGAAATTCACAATACCAAACCCAGAATTTTTGTGTCACAAATCCACAGACTGTCTAAGAATAATACATATAAAGTTCTGAACAAAATGAATACATTTGTCCCGAAATAAGAAGAACAAAATATAAAGGATGTAGGAGGGGACGCCAAGGCCTGCGGACGCCTGCAGGACTACCTCGGAATCTCCCAATGGACTGAAAGCAGCCTCCTCACTCTAGGGTCCGTAGGGTCCAGTACTGGGATCTGCACAACAAAAATGTGCAGAGTGTAGCATCAGTACAACCGACCCCATGTATTGAGTAAGTGTCGAGCCTAACCTCGGCAAAGTAGTGACAAGCCTAGGACACGACAACCAAATTAACCTGTGCAGTTTAATAATATACGGATGAAATAATAACAACAAGAAATAAGCAGCTAAATACAAAGAGAAGGGGGACATGCTGAGGGAAAGAAATATGAAATAACGGAATAACGAAATAAGGCAACGATTCAAATATCAACTTAAGCAACAGAAAATAACAACACAAAGAAAATAACGCATGGCATCACCCTTCGTGCTTTTACTCTCATTCTCACCAAGTAGTAACACAAATGCACGACATCACGTGCTTTTACTCTCATCCTCACAATAAATCAATATAAATGGCACGACATCACCCTTCGTGCTTTTATTATCATAATATGGCACGATATCACCCTTCGTGCTTTTACACTCTCTCACAATATCATACATGCCAGCACCCTTCGTGCTTTACACACTTCCACACCCAAACAATATCAACAACAACAATCCGACAAGGAACATCAACAATATGAACAATAATAATAAAACCATAACGTCCCGACAAGGGAAACAACAGTAGAATCAGTATCACCCCAGCAAGGGAAACAACTATAACCAACCTCACTTAGTACATAACTTCACATAAAGTTTCTCAACTGAATACAATACTCAACACTGAACAATATCAAGAGTTTCCACCATTATGGATAACTACAAAGTGAAACTCAGTAATACTTAACAAAAAACCACATAAATAACAATATTTGACTCACGGGCATCCTCGACACCAAGGTATAGGTACTCGTCACCTCACCTATACGTTGAACATGATACTAACACATAGAAAATAGGACACAACACCTATTCCCTCAAGCTAATGTTAATCCAAACACTTACCTCGAATTCCACGACCAAACTCGAGCCTCAATTACCGCTTTCCCTTTTGACTTTGACTCCAGTTCACTTGTATCTAGACATAATTAACTTAATGACATCAATAATTGCTAAATGATTCAATCCCAATGCTTAGTTATAGGTTTTCTATCATTCTTACCAAAAAGTCAAAAATCGACCCCGGGCCCGCTTGACACGAGGTTCGGACCAAAACCTGAATACCCATTCACCCAAGAACCCGAATATGTAATTAGTTTCGGAATCCGACCCCAAAACGAGGTCTATAATCCAACTATTCAAAAATCCCTAACTCTACCCAAATCGCCAATTTTCTACCCTTAAAGAACAAGATTTAGGCCTAGAAATCTAATGGTTGTTAATGGAAATTGAGGAAAATTAGTCTAAGAACACATACCTATGGTTTTATGGTGAAATCCCTCTTCAAAAACCATCCAAGTTCGAGTTTCAATGAAAGAGTTATGAAATTTGGAGAAAAACCCGTTTTGTTACTATTTTTAGAAAACTGGACATGTACTCTATGCATTCGCGTGCCTTTGGTCGCGTTCGCATAGGCTTAATTTCCCAGGCCTACGCGTTTGCGAGCCAGCCTGTGTGTTCGCATAGGCTTCCACCCCCTGTCGTTCCCGTTCGCGGGCCATTGGCCGCGTTTGCACAGTGTTGGGCTAACCCATCCCCCAACTCCCCTTCCTACTCTATGCGTTCGCGTAAGGCTGGATGCATGCGCGTAGAGAAACTTCCTAAAGCTCCACGTTCACGTCCTACCCTATGCGTTCGCGAAGAGCTAATCATGCCCCTTCCCCGGTTACCTTTTGCGTTCGCGTGGGTTACCACGCGTTCGCATAGAACAAACGCCTGGACACCAGCAAACAACAATAACACCAGATTTTCTAAGTCCAAAAGAACTCCAACGCCGATCTGAAACTCACCCGAGCCCTCGGGGCTCCATACCAAACATGTACACCAGCTCAAAAACATCCTACGGACTTACTCGTGCGATCAAATTGCCAAAATAACACCTTAAACAATGAATTTAGCATAGAAATCAAAGAAAAATCTCAAAACATTCAAAGTATCAAATTTCACAACTACGGGTCCGAATCACGTCAAACGACCTCTGTTTCTTACCAATTTTACAGACACAACTTAAATATCATATTGAACCTGTACCGGGCTCCGGAACCAAAATACGGGCCCGATACCATAAATTTCAAATATAACCAAATTTCCAAAAACTCTTATATTTTAAATAAAACAATTTCCTTCAAAAATTCATTTCTCGAGCTTGGGACTTCGGTATTCGATTTTGGGCATACGCCCAAGTCCTATATTTTCCTACGGACCTGCCAGGACCGTCAAATCAGAGGTCCGGGTTCGTTTACCCAGAATGTTGACCAAAGTCAACTAAAATTCAAATTTAAAGGCAAAATTAGCATTTTCTCTGTTTTTCATATAAAAGCTTCCCAGATATACGCCCGGGCTGTGCACGCAAAGTGATAAAAGGAGATTTTCAAGGCCTTGGAATGCAGTTTTGACTTATAAAATGAGGGATGTCCTTTAGGGTCATCATAAAACATATAGGCATGCTTCCCTAATCTAAGATGAACAATTTAACACATTGAAGCAACTTAATATAAGAAAAAAATTTATAATTTTCGAAGGAAAAGAGGGATTTTTTCAAGAATTGCCCAGGTACGTACTCGTCACCTCATGTACACGGTGCCCACACAACAATTTATGTCAAAACAACCTAAGGGGAAGTCCCCAACATAGAGTTAAGCAAGCCACTTACCTCGACTGCTCAACTCAACTCGAAATCACATTCTTGCCACGAGTACGTACACCAAGGTTCCATTCCCTCTAACAACATTATTTTGTTTTCCTATTTCTTTTTCATTTTTCATTTCTTTTTGTGAGCACGTGATTTTTACCAATCGTATAATCCTACAAAAAATCTCAATGAATTAATTGGTTTTATGGATCTTTATTGAATTTTAATGCTATTTATGAATTTATTTGGCATTATGTAACCATATTTTCGGCCTTTAAATCCATAAATAATTTAAAATGACATAATTAGGTGCATAACCTTTAATTGTTATTTAAATGATAGAAAAATGTAATTATCTGACATAAAGTAGGTTAAATGTTTAAATTCTTGATTTAATTACTTTCTTTTAACAAAATTGTGAAATTTTCACTTTAAATGATTAGGAGTAAATTAAACGGGGCGAGTTTAATTAAATAATTCATAGTTGGACAACAAAACTATGTTAGAACTAATTATACATTTTTTAGTTTTAATTTAATTAATTAATTGAGCTTAGATTTTTAAAAAATGAATTAAAAACAGACCTCGGCTGGAATTGCCCAGGCCCAAGATGCTTTACCCGGCCAGCCCAAGCTCTGGCCCAATTAAACTACATGTCCGGCCCCTTTACTACACCAAACGACCCTGTTTTGAAGAGATTGAATCCTAGTCGTTGATCTATCTAGATCTAACGACTGGGAACTCCCTAGTCATTAAATATAAAAGAGTCCAAACACTCCCCACCCCCCTCATTTGCAAGTCTACCC
>ML335635.1:0-65837 GCA_005239505.1 Nicotiana paniculata | reverse complement strand
AATTTGTTTAATTTCATATTTGTTCTTCTTAGTTTTTTACTAGTCTGAGTTTGTGTACTAGCTATGCAAATTTCATGTGAGCGGTGATATGCGAGGTGAAGAGTGCTTATGCGCCACCGAATTATCTATTTTCCATGTTTTCTCGCTTTTCTTTAATTATCTATTTCCCTGTCTAAATTGTTATATGCTCTAAATGTGTTTCCATGCCTAACTGCTACATGTTAGTTAATGTCTTCTCCTGTTTATGATATTAGATCTTTTCATAGTTTTATGATCTCCTGGTCTCACTGTGTAGTATCACTTATGTAGATTCTCCTGTTATACAAGGTTTCCTATTTGGTTCAGTTTGGTATTTATGAATCATGAAAGCTTTCTGTAATTTGAATTGTAAATTTTACTGTGTACTTTGAGTATTTGGTATTGATGTGGAGGGATAGGGTTGCACGCCGCAACATGTGAAATAAGGGTGGATTGATTAGTGAAATACGAGTGATTCTATACTGTACGGTGGGATCGAGTTGCACGCTGCAATAGGTGTAATAATGGTGGATTGATTTGGTAGAATAAGGGTGAATTATGATACCAATATTGTGATATGGTGGGATCGAGTTGCGCGCCGCAACACACACACACACATACACACAGATATATATATATATATATATATATATATATATATATTCATTCATTGTTGTTAATGTTGTTACGAGGAAATAAGGGAGGATTATGTGATGTACGGTGAGATCGGGTTGCGCGCCGCAATAACCTATGTGTTTCTATTTCCCCTGAGCTGTGTTAGTTTTACGGTACTTTCTTTTGAACTTTAGGATTGCTAATTTTGAACGCCGCTTACTTATTTCCTGAAGTTGTAGCTATTATTTTCAATTGACTGCTTTATTTCGTCTTCTATTTCCTTTTCAGACTTTATTTTGTATTGCGTACAGGCTGTAGTGCGAGTGACCCGTCTTAACCTCGTCACTACTTCGTCGAGGTTAGGCTAGCACTTAAAGAGTAAATGGGGTCGGTTGTATTCATACTACACTAAGCACTTCTTGTGCAGATGTTAGCATTGGTCCCAGCTGATCGAGAGGCGTAGCAGCTCAGACTGGTTCATTAGAGTCTCAAGGTAGATATGTTGGCGTCCGCAGACCTTGAAGTACCCTCTTATCTTCCCCTATTTTTACGGTTTCATTTCGTTTAAAGAGTTGTATTTCTTTCAGACTTTGTTTGTAGAAAATCCTAGAAGTTCGTGAATTGTGACTCCAGATCCGAATTGTAGTAAACATTATGAGAATTTATAGTATTTCGCACTCGCTTTATTTCGTTTTGGCTTAATTGACTTTATTTATTTAAATTTAATAATAATAATTGGTTTAACGATTCTCTAATATTGGCTTGCTTAGCAACTGAAATGTTAGGCCCATCCACGATTCTGAAAGTGAAAATTCCAGGCCGTGACAAAGGTAAAAAGAAACGAAAAGTGCATTTAATTAGAAAAGGTGGCAGAGCATGGAATTCAACCCTATTTATGTCATATAAGTGTATGATATTTACTTTTGCCTAGTTTTAACGAAAATAATGTGAAGATATCAGCGAAAGGAATATGTGATCCCTTCATGTACATAAAAGACTTGTACAACATCATATACATAATTATATATAAGAACAACATCATGTACACAAAAATCTATAACCATATAGTCTTTTTATTTTTTCGTGTTACGCTTTTTAGATACAAAGAAACCCACTATAAATCATATGAAAAGGGGTTAAAATTACTCCTATCATATTTTAAATGGTTTATTTTTATCCCCTACCCACCGATGAATATGATAATGCATACAACCTTATGTTTTGGATGTAAAACTACCCCGATATAACGGCAGAATTTACAGGCCTACTTTTAATTTGTTAGCATCTTTTTATTGGGCCACGTGGCTCCTTGGTTCAGTCAACACATACGGGTATGGTATCGGCCTGCCCCATTTCCTGACCCGCCCCATTATCTGAACCGTATCTGCCTCCAAGTAATCTCATTTTTAAAACTTGTTTTGCACTCTCAATATTTTGTTAACTCGGAAAACAGCAAAATGCAAAAACACTAAGAAAAAGAGAAAAAAAAAAAGAAAAAAGGCGTGGCATTAAAAATTCAAGAGAGCTCCATGGATGGTCTAAATGGTCCTAAAGGTACAACCTTATCTATTTCGATTCATTCAATAATGGAGTGTCAATAGACACGTTTTTCCCATTCAAGCAAAAATGCATTTACTTTTGTTAATATTTCATATGTCTCAAATTATCTATTGTGTTTCTTTTTTACACGTCCCTTAAGAAAAATATTAAATAAACTTTTTTTTACTCTTTTTATCCTTATTTATATCTCAAGATATAATATCTCTTTATTTTATACTTATTCATAATTAAAGTATTTATATTCTTCAGGAACAATTAATATTAATGTTAAAATAGGAAAAAAAAATATTAGTTTACTCCTGTACTTCTAAAATTACAATTAATTTGAGACAAATATTTTTAAAAACCATAACATATAATTTGAGAGGGGAAGAGTAGTACGGTTGTATGCAAAGATGAATTAGAATTTAAATTTTATTTGTTTAAGGTTTTTCGCACATAATTCATTATACTTTAAAATTTTCGAGTTGGAATCTAATATTTATTGAGATTTAATTAGTTGTAGTTCAGCGGTAAATGAACTCTCATGGATGACCTTTAATCAGGGTTGGTATTTTGTTATCGCCTCTTAAGGAGCAAGAAAATAATTAAATTCTACTCTATTCATTTTAAGTATTGTGCTTGGAATTAATTGGATAGCAACGAGGTTATATGGTACTACTCCGTGTGACATGTAAAGTAACTCCAAAATTTATCACCATAGTACTACAGTAGGTGTGACATACGTTTCGTCGTACATGTAATGTTTTTTTTTTCAATTAATTTTAAAAAGCGTATTTGAAGCACGGAAAGCTCCCTCTGGACCCTAAAGAGTCAAGATCCCTACGAGCTAAAGCAGCCTGATTCACACTAGATGAGAACAGAACATTGTATATGACGACCTTTAATGGACCATTGGCGGTATGCTTGGGACCAGGGTATACCGATTATATTTTACGAGAAATCCATGAAGGCACTTGTGGGAACCACTCTAGCGCTGACTCTTTGATTCACAAAATTATTAGAGTTGGGTATTAATGGGATAGCATGGAGAAAGACACTAAGGAGTTTATTCGAAAATGCGACAAATGCCAAAGGTTTGCACCAATGATCCATCAGCCCGGTGAACAACTCCATTCAGTCCTATCCCCATGGCCGTTCATGCAATGGGGTATGGACATCGTCGGCCCCTGCCAATGGAACCAGGTAAAGATAAATTCATTTTGTGTATGACTGAGTACTTTTCCAAATGGGGGGAAGAGCAGGCCTTCGCGACAGTAAGAGGAAAAGAAGTCATAGACTTCATATGGGATCATATCGTGTGTCGGTTCGGGATACCCGCTGAAAGTGTATGCGATAACGGGAAGCAATTCATCAGTAGAAAGGTAACAAAATTCCTCGAATAACACAACATAAAGAGGATATTATTGACGCCATATCACCCAAGCGCAAACGGCCAGGCCGACTCGACAAAGATGACTATTATTCAAAACTCGAAGAAAAGGTTGAGTGACGCTAAGGGGAAGTGGAGAGAGGTTTTACCCCAGGTCCTTTGGGCATATCGAATGACATCAAATTCCATCATGGGAGCAACTCCGTTATGTTTCGTGTATGGTTCCGAAGCATTAATTCAAGTTGAGGTCGGGGAAACTAGTGTCAGGTTTCAACATGCAATCGAGGAACCAAATCACGAGGGTATGAACACTAGATTCAAACTATTGGATTAAAAATGAGAAGCTGCGCTTGTTCGAATGGACACATAAAAGAAAAGGATCGAGAGGTATTATAACAGGAGGGCCAACCTTCATCACTTCGGAATCGGGGACATAGTCCAAAGGAAAGTCATCCTCAGTACTCGAGACCCAAATGAAGGGAAACTAAGCCAAAATTTGGAAAGACCATATCGAGTCATCGAATTCGTCGAAAAATGATCTTACAAACTTAGCACGATGAAGGGGAACAATTGCCAAACAATTTGAATGTATCACTGCTCAAACAATATTATTGCTAAGGTATGATATTCTCTTTTTTCTATTTGGTCCATTTTCGTTCTCTTCCCTGCTCGGGAAAGGGGATCAAAGAAAGGTAGCTTGCTTCTCTCCTGGACGGATGGCGACTTATGTAGTGGTCGGCCTTCCTACCAGAATGCCTTCTTGGCCGAAAATCCCATTCGAGACTAACTCATTGCAGGTGTTCGATCGAAGACATTGAGACACCCTTCTACGTGAAGATCTTAGGTTTTAAAGCATGCGTTGCACTATTTTTTCCTTAGATCAGGTTTTATCCCAAATTGGTTTTTCCAGCGAAGTTTTTCACTAGTCAACAACTATGTGCTACCTAAGGGAATTCAAAAGTATCCAAGGCTTCTTTTCAATCAACCTCGAATACTGGGGGGCATCACCCTCGGGGACGAACATTTCAAGGAAAATACTTCACACATAAGAGGGTCTCGATAGGAAAACTTTGTAATGGGCCAAATGGTCAAAGGAATCGTGTCCATATAGAATAACCGAGCCCTGACAGCAAAACATGTACGCATGTATGAGTTATTTAAAGAAGCATCCTTTCTATATTAAACACTTTGTGTCTTGGGGAATTTTCTACTATAAAGGCTCCATACTTATGATTCTATACGAGAAAAGGATCAAGAGCCAAAACACGAGTACACCTCGGCTACTGTCACCGGCAGTCAACACATTCGAGTTATACAAACTCAAACTCATAAGACATCAAAGAGGCATCCCTCGACGTAAAGGCCAAGGCCATCACACTCGGGGACTAACATTTCGAACAAGTTCGAAATGCTATCGGGAGACAAGTCCAAGACACATTTCTGGAGGCTACGGCCTTATTAAAGACTACAGTCATATGAAAAGGCTACGGCCGAAATGATGCGGTTCGGAGAGATCTCACTTCCGCTATGAACTTAAGGCCGTCAAATACTTCAAAAAACCAATTAAATAAAGGCTAGCCTTGGTAAAATACTCAAAAGGCTTCGATAAAATCAACCCTCGAGAAAACCACAAGAGGTATCAAAACTACTTACACACAAACTTGTGCTACGGCATTAGAAACAAAAGGGATTCCGATCTACAATAAACCCTCTGATAGACCCTATGGGTAAAAGATGTGTGCCAAGGCACAAACATAAACATGTTCACTATGTTTTTTTAGGTGAAAGGGGAAATAAATAGTCATCTCTTAGAGTCATAACAACTCGACTTAGAAGATCCTAAGGGCCGATTCACTAAGGGTTCGAGACTTTGTTCTCTCCTAATCCGAACCCAAAGGTTCGATTACCCCGAGCCCAAACAAACATTTATCATGGCTCGAAGACCTATCATTGGAAACAAAGGGTATATTCCCGAAGCTTCGAACCTTATTCGAACTCAACCACGACAACTTCAAAGAAACCATCCGAGACAGAATCTTGAATACACCATTCGACGAATGAAATTATTGCGAAAAATTGTAAAGCAAGAAATATTGAGAAGGCATTCAAAGATATTTCTTCTTTTATATATTAAAAAAAGTGATATGTACAAGGGTTCAACAAAAGAGAAAATACAAAAGGGAAAGAAAAAATACATATCTACACCTCGGGAGTGGCTCCTCCTTTGGGAGCAGCTTCTTCTTCGGGAACGGCTTCTCCCTCGGGGGCAGTTTCTTCGTCGGGAGCGGGTTGTTCTTCGGTCCCCTCTTCATTATTGGACCCGCCTTAGTTTCCTTCTCCATCATCATCATCATTGTAGGAGATAAGAAACCTGACATCGATTTCATCCGCCTTTGCTTGGGAAATCTCTTTAGTAAGGTTGAAGCCTCTAGCGTGAATCTCTTTGAGGGTCTCTCTCCGATATTGGAACCTGGCCAAGTCATTGCTTCGCTTTTCTCGGTCGACAAATTCCCTCATCTCCCTTTGAGAAGCTTTGGTGTCCTTTAAATATACGATAATAGTTTTATCACCAATGATCCGAGTCTTCTTGACCTCGACCCTAGCTTAGCAACCTCGGCTTCGGTTTTGGCAAGTTTGGCCTCGAGCTCGGCGATCTTTTTGGCCTGGGCCAAACTGCTCTCTTTGAAATTCCTGAGATGAGTCTCCGCAGCTACCAGTTTGGCTAATGAAACTTCCTTCCTCGAAGCACGGCAATCAATATTTTCCTTACATTTGTTGCACTCGGCATTAACCCGTTCAACCTCGCCTCGAAGCTGCCCCATCACCTCCACCTTTTGCTGCAACTAAGACATCAACGTATTAACTTCCACAGTTGGGACGAGCAGGCCATACTCTTTCGAAACAATAGTTACTTGCTTGTCCAGCTCGACCTCATATTCTCAAGCTTTGCTTAACTCTACCCGAAGATCTTTGAGCTCTTCCTCCTTTTTATTACAAAGGATCCTCAGGGCCTTCCCTTCACCCAAGGATTTATTCAGCTTGACCTCACACTGGCTCAGCTCGGCCTTAAACTTAGAAAAAGCCTACAAAGAAAAGAAGTTATTAGTTAAAGTACAGCGGGAAAAAGGAGAATTGCAGCATTAAGAGTTAAGGCTTACCTTAGAGAAGAGACGTTGGGCCTCTTCGAAGGTTGAAAATTCATCGACGAGGTCGGCATCATCAACTCTAGTGAAGCAAATTTGGAAAGGATCGTCCATACCAGGAACTCCACACTAGTCAGGCATTTTCAAGGCTCGATCTTATCTAATGGTTTCCTTGGAGTAAGCCGGAATCGATGGGGAGTGACCTATTGTCATGGCCTCGGGAAGTTCCCCCGAGGTGCACTGTTCGATCGTAGGGGCTTTAGAACCTACCCCTTTTGGCATGCTTGCTGGTGGTTGAGAAATGACGACATCGGGTGACTCGGGGTCTTTGCCCTTATCTTCATTCGAGGTTCCTCCATCACAAGTCAGGATCTCGGTTCGTGGGTTTGGTAGCCTTGGCTGGCTTTTTGGTTCGGGTCACCAGAGCCGAATCCTCGACCTCATCATTTTCATCATCCATGAACTGGTGGACAGAGTCTATGTCCACATGAATGACGTTCTTCTTGCATCTCCGAGCAGACCCCGCTTTATTTTGAGGGTCTTCGGGCTTCAAAGCCCTTTTTATCTTTTTGTCCTTTTTTGACTTTGGAATCGGGGAATCCATATTCTCCTCGAAAGGGGCCGACCTCATTTTGTAGAAATCGCCTATGCATGCTGGCGTCGTTGCCGGGGACTTAGAAATTAACTACTCTACTAAATTAAATTTTTACTTTTGTCTATTTAAGTTTTTAATTTTTTAATTTTTTAATTTTTTATTTGTATCTTAATTTAATATTTTATTATCTTTATTGAAATGTCATCTTGGAATGATAATTGGTCGAATAGTGGTTATTCTTATTATGACGATCCTTGTCCATATTGTGGAGGACCACACATGTGGCAATATTGTCCATCTCAATCTAATGTGTGGAATTTTTGTAATGTGTGTGGTTGTCAAGGTGGCCATCGGGATGGTTGTCATGATTCTTATTATCCTTCTCAGAGCTTTTATTGTAATGTTTCTAATAATGTTAATGAGTTTGATAGAAGAAAGGAATTGGAGGATATGGAAAACATGGCTCGTATTATGGACTTGATAAGACAAACATCGGAGCAACAAAACATGATAGCCGAGAAACAAGTTCTTGACGCCTTAGCTATCAAAAGACTCCGGGCTATAATGGAGCAATTAATGGCCAATTTTCAAGAAGAACCTCAACTCGACGAAGAGAGTGAGTTCCCACCAGAAGATAATTTTGAAGAAACAGATATAACGAGCCAAGCTTGGCTAGAGGAACAAGCTAAACTAATAAAATCTCATGAGTTTCTTTGTGATGGTCTTTCAAATATGAAAGTGAAACTGAGAGAAGGAAGAACTGAGCTCAGGCAAGAGATAGACCATTTTGGCTCAGATATCCATGACCTTAAGGCTCAATTAAATAAAAAGGTTGAGGTATCTGATGCCCTACCATCAATATTTGTGGATACTGGCCAGCTCGTGGAGCGGAAAGAGGAAATCCAAATATTCGGCCAAAGTATTAATGATGTCAAGGTGGATGAAGAGTATAAAATAGAGGATGTAAAAAATAATGCAGTTTTTTAATTGGAGCGTATTAAACCTCATTCTAAACAATTTTCAACATTGTTTTGGGTTGGTGACATGGGAATTGATCCACTCGAGCATATAGAGGAGTCAATGGATGAGGAACAAAGTGTTTATATTTTGAAATTCGTGATTCCAAGGAGACAAAATGACATCCCTCACCTAAGGGCCAACAAGTGCGATATGCGATATATATTGTTTGGTTGCTTAATTTTTACACCACCACCCCATGAACGAGACAGATAAAATTGATGCAAAATCGGGGATGCAATTCATATCCTCAAAGTGGAAGGAAAAGTGGTGAAGTAGCAGAGTCGTGCCATGACTATAAATAAGGCGCTTGTTGGGAGGCAACCCAACCTGTATATCTTTTCAATATTTTTTTTAGTATCGCGTTTTGTGTTGTTTGTATTTTGCAGAGTAGGGGAAGTCTGAGTACCCAAAAGTTGAAGCTGAGGAGCATGTTTCTGCTTAAGTGTGGGGTCATCCCGACTTTAAAGATTGAGAATCATGTGCGAGCTAGACCCGATGGGGTCTCAGGGAGTATTTCTCACCCTTGTTTTAATATTTTTCTTTGTGATCATGCATCGAGGACTATGCATAACATAAGTGTGGGATGGGGAAAGTACTTTCTAAGGTGTAATTGTATAAAATTATTGTTTTTTAGAAAAAAGCTCGGATTTTTCCCAATGATGGATCTGTTGGACAATTTTCTTGAGGGATAAAGTCCGACTGAAAAACACCAAAAATATTTTTATTTTATTTTGAGTAGTTAGGTAGTATCCCTTGGTTTCTCTTTGGCACCGGTTCTTTTCCAAGAATGTAACTTGAACAGGGTACTTTAAATTATTTTTTAGAGTAGTTAGGAGGAAACTGAGTAACTTAGAATCACCCTATGACATGTTTGATGTCGGCATATTAGTTTAGGACATACATTTTGCTTTCCCTTATATTTTGTTTGACATGTGATGCCTGAGNAAAAATAAATAGCCTAATTTGTGACGCCTTAGCTCAGTTGTTTGACTTGTATGCTACATAGTGTGATATTGCTTAATTCTCTCAATTTTGTGTGCTTGCTTGACTTGAGAGTTGAATAAAACCGTTGTGATTGAGTCATGTTCAATGTGTGAGTGAGGTTTAGTGATTGTCTATGCTATCCTGTGTAGTCTAGAACTTGCCCTGTGTCTTAATCGAAGCGAAATTGTAGGTTATGCTAGTCTAGGAGATGATGTAGGCAATTTCTTGCTTGATCATGGATGTGCTTGTCACGTGAAGAATAAAAAAATTTCCATTGTTAGCCCTTTTGAGATGTTTGACCTTTTCTTTGGTACCCACATTACAAGTCGTACCCCTATTTTTTTCTTAAATTGAGATTTTTGCACCTTTTCCTCCTAAGGCACTTAGTCGCTAAAGAAGTAGGATGAGATATTGGGGATTAGCTTTTGAGTGGAGCCATAGAAAGAATTGTTAGTGCACTAAAAATTGTATTTCAAAAGTCACTAGCCATTGAATCTTCATGTATGGAGTGTGTGTAGGAAAGAAAGAAAAAACAAAATGATAGTAAAAGTATGTACAAAAAGATACACACCTCCAAGTTTTTATTAATTTGTGCTAGTGAAAATATAGAAGTGCTTAATTAAAAAAGGGCTATGTTGAATATGAATTGTAGCAAGAGAATTTGTTGAGAAGAATATGTGTTGAGTTGTGAAGGTAGTGTATTAAAGTTCTTAGGAGGGTTAGTCACTATTCCTAAATATATCCTACCCGTCCTTTAGTCTACATTAAAACCTTAAAAGTCCTGATTGATCCTACATTTGGCTAACTTGAATTAGTGGAGATCTACACTACGGGCAAGCTTATGGTACGACCACGGGATGCATATGAATTCATTGTGAGAGTGAGTGAATTTTTTCAATTGTGTGATGTCTTTAAATAATGTTCAAAAGCATATTGGAATGTGTGAACTAGCTATATTCACTCTTTTGTTATTGATGAGGGCACATGATCTCATGCACGATTGGTAATATTGTAATTTTCTTGTTGGGTAGGTGCGTGAATTGTGAGGGCTTAGTAGTTGCAAGTCGACTCTTGAGGTTTGGTGGTTGCAATTAGGTTGTTGGTATGATTGATTTAATTGTTATACTTGGGCATGTTTAAAGAATGGAAAGAATGTGAAATTTTGTATGTTCATACCTGATTGCCAGTATCGATCATAGTTAAGGGGTAATGTGTTTGATTGAAAAGTAAAATACTCCGATTAATGAAATGTGTACGTGTTGAAGGATATTGCTCGAGGACGAGCAAGAGTCTAAGTGTGGGGTGTTGATGCGTGGATAGAATCTATAGTTTTAAGCATTATGTACCTTACATTTTATGTGCTTTTGTGATAAAAATACATGTTATATGTGCAAAATGGAGTCTATTTCATGTGTAGGTGAATTGGAGATGGAAGCCGAGCTAAATGGATGCATAAACGTAAAAAAATACGCTCAAGAGCCGAAAAGGAGTGACCCGGGCTATAGCCGGGCGTTTGGGGCTTTAAGCCAGGCCAACCCTTGCTATAGCAGGGCGTTAGAGCCATAAAGCCAGTCTTAGCCTAGCTGTATCAGGGCGTTAGAGCCTAAATTCTAGGCCTACCCAGGCTATAGATGGGCGTTTGGGGATTAACGACTGGGGTCCCTGGTCCGGTCCAATCCGAGTTTTGAAGGTTTTAAGTGTTTCCCGGTTTGAATAGAAGTCTCCTACACGTTTAGGGCTTGTCCCAAACTTATAAATAGACCAAAAAAACACAACTTTGAGATGGGATTTCAGGAGAGATTCACGTGAGGGACGTGGAGGAACACACACCACGCTCGAAGGAGGCTTCTACCTAGTTTTTCTTCTCTTATCTTTATTTAATTTCATAGTTTATTAGTTCTAGAGTTTTGGGTGCTACATGAACGTTGTAGTTTGAAGCTTGTATTGCTCTTATTATTTTATCATATTGGTTTATTTATTAAATCTTGCGCTTAATCATTTCATTTNATACCTAATCGCCTTGCTTGGTTATTATATGGGAATTATTAATGCGTTCTGGTTAATACTAATTTCATAGGAATATAGGCGTTAGGTTAGCTTGAATAGGCGAGTTGTACTTCGGGAGAAGGCTGCGAGCAATATTAACCTCGTCAATCAATAAACCAAATAATTTAATTAGACGATTTAAGTGGAAAGCTAAACATGATTGTTTACTAACCCATAACTCTAGAATATCGGCTCTTATTGAATTCGTGTATAATTTTGCTAATTTTTTTCGTTAATTTCATAGTTTACTATTCTAGATAAATTTTAGTTAAATATTCATACTTTAGTATTCACTTGAATAGATTAATTGTTTAGGTTTAATTTAGTTGATAGTTAATCACAAGTACATGTGGGTACGATATCTGGACTTACAATCCTATATTACTTGTCGACCACGTATACTTGCGTGTGCGTTTGGGACCAACACATGCATAAATGAAAATTAAGTATTAGAAAAGAAGTGTTTCTGATAAAGAGTAATGTGCCGGGATTTTACCGTGGTGTTTGGCTTCCCATTTGCCCTTCCACAAATCACGCCATTTGCGTTTTTCATACGAGGAGGTCACAACCAGTTTTCGGACCTACACTTCGAGATCGGGGATTGCATGGGGCATCCGAGGGACCGCTGCAAATAAAAATAAGAGCGCCATGCAAAGAATAGTCAAAGTATAGAAATTTACTAAGGAAACAAGCTCCACTTACGGTCGAAGTTCCACTTTTCGGGAAAAGACATTTGATCCCCGGGGATGCTATCGATGGTCCTTATTTGAAAGAAATGTCTAATCCAACCTCGATCTTTATCTTCATCGTTGTTGGCAAAGAAAGATTTGGTCGACCAGTGTTGGAGCTTGATCAACCATCGGAAGTGTTGAGGCCGGTACAAGCGGATAAATGGCTAAGGGTGAACTCGAGCCTCTCGGCCTTGCTGGAGAAGTAGCAAAGCATGATCACTATTCACCAAAAATATGGATGGATTTTACAGAGAGTTACTTAGTATCTTTTGCAAAAATTGATCACGATTGGATCGAGGGGACCCAGCGTGAAGGGGTAAGTGGACACACTTAAAAAACCCTCCACGTGGGCGGTAATGCTCTCCTCACTGGTAGGGATCTGTACCATGACCACATCCCCCCAGCCACAGTCCTTTTTCATGGCCTCGAGGTGATTCTCCGATATCAAACAGATGTACCTCGAAGCATGCTCACATCACCGGGAACATCGGGTGGATTTTCAATGATGAAGTCTTTCTATAAGGTGAAACCACCAGGAATGATCTCGTGAAGGGTCAGGGGTTCCCCGCCGGCCGGGCGGGAAGAGGAAGAGGAAATTCCCTCTTTTTGAGGAACGATTTTTTGATGTTTTAGCCATTATCCCGGTAGAAAGAAGCGGAAATACATGAGATTTGACAATGTTTGGCACTAAGAGGGCGGAGACTCTACTGGCAAAAGAGAAAGAGTTGAAGAGAAGAGGAGTTCATTGGAGTTGAAAAAGGGAAGTAAAATTTCTTAATGAGAGGAGGAACCCTATATTTATAGAAGAGCGGTGACATTTCGGAGGTACTAGTAGCCAACCACCACTGTCAAGCATTTAATACTTTGGAGAAACGTACCGACAGAACGTTTCAGTCACTTCGAATACTTACGTCACGAGGATGTTCTCATTATCAGGGACTTCGGAAATTCGAGGCTCAAAATGTTTCTTATGATGTTATTCTAAGAAACGCGGGGACTATCTGTATATGATCGAAATCAAGTACGCTCGATTGCATAGGTTCGAGGGGTCGCCCCGAGCCCGAGTGCAAAATGGGTCAAGGAAGCTCAGTAGATCGAGCTCGATCCTGATGACGGAGTTCAAGGCTCGAGGATTAAAGTGCACAATACCGGGACCGAGTATAGCCTACCTCGAGATAATAACTTTATGGATTTGTAACCGAATGGGAAAAATTCCCACAATGGAACAAAGATCAAGGCCCACAATGGAACAAAGATCAAGGCGTGAATTCCGGAATGGATTTGTACGAATTCGTACTAGGCGGTTAGACAACTGTACAAATTAGATTCCTTTCTAGAAATGGAAATGTAACTTATTTAAGACTGCCCTATTATATAATGGGGAGCCCATTCATTTGTAAACATCATCAATAATTGGCAAAGAATATACACACTTACTTTTTTCTCTCATCTCTCATCAGAATTGTTCTGTGGCTTTATCATACTTTCTTTACTTTACTATTCATATTAGTGCACCTCAAGGTCACCTTGGCTCAAGGACGAAACTTGCTCATACACTGGTTTGATCTAAATTGCTTACTTGGTTCCTACTTTTATCTTCTCGTTTATCAATTACTATTGGACTAAATCACGTATCTTTTAGACCTCAACACAGATTTAATTGTTACTCAAATTTTAGGATAAATATTATTAATTTAAAATCCAACAGTTTAAAATAATAAAAATTTCGAACTCATAAACTTTAATCTTAATCATGTCTCTATGTTTTTACACTTAAAAATGAGTTCATAGCTCATATGAAGTAAAGTGCAGCATGTGTTTCTGCCATTTGGACCATTTGGACCATTTTGATAGTCATGAAGAAGATAAGGTTGATATTAAACCTCTTCTTTCACGTGTCCCGTAAAATTTGAATGCCCCCATTTTTTTTATCTGTTATGTTATGGTAAAACTCGACTTTTTGGTAAAGGTATACTAAATAATCATTTCACCATTGGACTCTTTGATCTTGGAAATGCTTGTGTATATATAAGCATTTAAAAAATAATAGTAGATTATTATGCATGATCCGGGGATAGGAGAGGTATGAGTTCGCATGAACACAGAAACTCTTTGTTTGTGTTTCCCTCAGACATGCACTTCAAGGAAATAGAGTTATTATCATGGTTATATTTACATATAGTGGTAGTCCACAACCGCCATAATACACATTAATGACAGCTTCTGTAAGCGCCACAACCTTGTCCATCAAAAGTATATTAGGGTGGTTTCCATAAAACCCTGGTAATAACATTAAAACCCCGCAATATTATAATGTGGTTAATACGATTTTGTGTTGCTTATTATGGCAGTTGCAAACCGCCCTAGTTTCATAAAAAATGCATTTAAGCTCCATTATATTAAAACTACAGTATTGCAATTCCATAATATTCACAATTTATTTTTTCACATTGACAATCCCTTTTAATAAACGATATGCATTGAAACTTGTATAACACTTCCTAATAATTTTAACCCAATATAGAAGATTAAATAAGAAAAATATTCATTATACAAAACAGAAGCATACAAAAATTACATCATCAAAATATTAATGTTTCAAAGAGTATATCAAAAGTATTATCCAAAAGATTTGCCGTTGATCCTATAAAAGAATCACTAATTCACACTTAAACAATCATCATTGTTAATCATCATTGTTACTTTTATTTAAAGATCTTCTTTGTTAAATTGGTGACGGTGCACCACTTCTCAAATTTGGTGCCTGATAAAAAGAGAGGAAAAATACAATCAATAAGCAAATAACTAAAATTTTCTAAGTGTGAAAGTTTAATTCCAAAAATTTTTTGTCTATCAATCATGAGTGAAAACACTAATCACCAAAATTTTGGACTTAACTTGAAGTATAACTTTCTTTTTATAATTGTAGACAATCCTTCACAATGCACCTCTTGCAATAAATTAAGTAAATCTTTCCATCAGCAGAAGCTGAAAACACAACCCCATTTTTACTACTACAAACCAATCCATTCATAGCATCATCATGTGCTTTAATTGATTCCAAACACTTCAAATCAGAAATTCTCCACACTTTTAAACTCTTAAACCAAGAACCAGAATATATGTACCCATTACAAATAGCTAAACAATAATTACTATCAATATGTTCAATCCATAATTTCTTGTGTTGTCTCCTAGTTTGAACATAATTACTTTGTTTCATGAATTTCCCAAACTAATCTTTTGTAGTGGGAAGTTTATCAACAGTAACAAGTGATATAATGAAACCATCCCTGAAATAAAACAAGGGACACAATTCCCTCCAAAACCACAAGAATGAATAATACTGAACTAACAGATGCTAATTGATGTTCCGAGACCTCTATTAGCTCCATTTGATGTTCTTCGATTTGCGTGTGCAACCCGTGTCTTTTTTCGGGAAATGTTTAAGTATTTTTTTTAAGAAAATATGATTTCTGGCTTTAAAAACCGCTTGAGTTGGCTACGGTTAATATTTTGTGTAAACAACAATAGATCGATATTTTGATGATTCAATAGATCCGTATCGTGATCTTAGACTTGCGCATATGCTAGATATTGAATTCGGAGGTCCCTAGGTAATTTGACTTGTTTTGCCGAAAGCTAGTAATTTGACGGTTTGAAAATTTTCTAATTTTGACCGCAGGTTTACTATATGGCTACCGAATTTGGATTTTCATTTTGGGAGCTAGTATAGGTCCGTTCTTCTATTTGAGACTTGTATGCAAAATTTGGTGCAAATCAGAATTGGTTTGATATGATTCAGATGCTTGATTGTGATTTTAGAGGTTCTTGAGTTTTCTTTGAAATTTTATGCATTTTGGCATCTAATTCGTAGTTCTAGATGTTATTTTGGTGTTTTGCTCATGCCAACTATTTCGTACGATATTATTACATTTGTGTGCATGTTTGTTTTGGAGCCCGAGGGGGTTGGGTGAGTTTCAGGTAAGCTATGAATAATTCTTTTGGACTTAAGAGATTGCTGGTTCAGGTGTTTCTGGTGTCTGAGGTTTTGTGCTTTGTGATCGCGAAAGGGATATTGGGGCAGGGGCTATTTTTTTCTTGGTGCGCGAGAATCTGGTCGCGAATGCAAAGTATATGGGGGCTTATACTTCGTGAATGAGGTTGACCTCTCGCAAACGCGAAGCTCTGTGGGGATCCGGGGGAAAGTCAGCGTTACTCTTCTTTGGCTCGTGGACGCACAGGCTGGGGGGGAGTAAGCCTTCACGAACACGAAGGGTATCTCGCAAACGTGAAGATGTTTTGGCAACTGTTCTTCACGAACACGTAAGGTTGTTCGCAAGCACGAAAAACACCTGACGTCTAGGTATTAAAACATTCCAAAGTCGGGATTTGAACCATTTTTTATTATTTTCAAGTTAGAGCTCCGCCAAGGGACGATTTTGAAGAGTTTTTTCATCCAAACATCATTGGTTAGTAAATTTTAACTTGTTTTATTACATTACCATAAATACCAATTGATTTTAACATTTAATCTAAGATTTTTCATGGTAAAAATTAGGAATTTTGGTAGAGATTGGGCATTTTGTAAAATTGAGATTTAGACGTCAAATTGAGGTCCGATTTTGAAACAAATCACTTAACCAGGCTCGGAGACTAATGAATAATTGAGTTTTGGTCCGAATCTCGGGTTTTGTCCAAACGAACTCGGGGTTGACTTTTTGTTGACTTTTCCCAAAATCATTAAAGATAGAATCTTTTTACTCGGGGGTAGTTTCTAAAGCCTAATTTGAATTAATTGAACTATACTTTTATACATTTGATTTGTTTGGAGGTTAATTCCAAAGGAAAAGCCACAGTTGTGCCTTGATTTGGTTGTAGAGTAAGTTAAGTATCCTGGTTAACCTTGACTTGACGAATTAGGACTTATTGGTCTATTTGCGACGTGTGTTACGTGTGGGGACGACGTATATGTGAGGTGACAAGTATATATGCGTTGTCAATGGGTTAAAGCATGTGGGTGAAAAATGTTTCCTTGTATTAGATTGAATGGATTTCGTTGTTGGGCTCCCACGAACATAGATTAAATTCGACGCAATATGGTTCATTGTAGACAGGTTGACCAAGTCGACACATTTCATTCCAGTCACTTACCTATTCTTCTGAGCGGTTAGCTGATAACTATATCCGCGAGATCGTTCATTTTAGTAGTGTGCAAGTGTCTGTCATTTCTAATCAAGGTATATTGTTCACCTCGCACTTCTAGAGGGCCGCACAATGTGAGTTAGGCACGCAGTTTGATTGGAGTACAACATTTCACCCTAGATGGAGGAACAGTGTAAAAGTACCATTAAGATATTAGAGGATATGCTTCGTGCGTACGTTATGGATTTCAACGGTTCTTGGGATCAGTTCTTGCCGCTTGCGGAGTTTGCCTACAATAACAGCTACCAGCCAAGTATTAAGATAGCCCCCATATGAGGCATTATACTGGAGGCAGTGTCGTTTGCTATTTGGTTGGTTAGATCCGGGAGAGGCTCGATTGTTGGGTACCGAGTTTGTTCAGGATGCACTGCAAAAGGTCAAGATGATTCAGGATCGACTTCATAAAACGTAGTCTAGGGAGAAAAGTTATGCCGATCGTAGAGTTCATGATGTTGCATTCAGGATTGGAGAGAGGGTTCTACTCCGAGTTTCACCCATGAAGGGTGTGATGAGGTTCGGATAGAAGGGAAAGTTGAGCCCTAGGTACATTTCACCATTTGATATTCGTGAGAGAGTGGGTGAGGTGGCCTAAAAGCTTACATTGACACCTACTTTATTAACAGTCCATCAAGTGTTCCATGTCTCCGTGCTCCAGAAGTATCACGGTGATTTTTCCCATGTGTTATATTTTAGCTCAGTCTAATTGGACAAGGATTTGACTTGTGAGGAGGAGCCAATGGCCATTCTAGCCCGGCATGTTCGGAAGTTGAGGTCTAAGTGTTATCCTTCCGTTCAATTGTTGTGGAGACGTCAGTTGGTTGAGGCATCCATGCGGGAGTCCCAATCGGACATGTGGAGTAGATACCCATACATTTTCACTAGCCCAGGTACCTCTCTATGTCCGTTCGAGGACGAACATTTGTTTTAGTGGTGGAGAATGTGACGCCCCAATAGGTCATTTTTTTGCTTTAGCCTTCATTTTCTTGTTTTTAGACCTCGAATAGCTCCGTTCAGCCAGCCTCAATTTGCATGCGCAGTCTATGTCTTTTTCCAGAATATTTTTATGTGAAAAATTAAAGAAAACGAGAAATCTAGCTTTAAAATGATTTGGGTTGACTACGGTCAACATCGTGTATAAACGGATCCGGATCATTGTTCTGATGATCCTGGTGGGTCCGTATTGTGATTTGGTACTTGGTCATATTCCCGAAATCGAATTCAGAAGTCCCTAACTCGTTTGAACTTGATGTATTGAAAATTATTAACTCGAAGATTTAAAGAATTCCTAAGTTTGATCGTAGGATGACTTTGTTTCTACCGGGTTTGGATTTTGGTTCTGGAACTTGATATAGGTTCATTTCACTATTTATGATGTGCCTGCAAAATTTGGTCCAAAAACAGAGTTGATTTCACGTTATTCGGACCTCTGGTTGTAAATCTGGAAGTTCTTAAGTTTCTTTTAAAATTTCATGCATTTTCATGTCCTATTCGTACTTGTAGGTGTTATTTTGGTTTTTTAATTGTGCGAGCAAGTTTGTATGATGTTATTATACTTGTGTGCATGTTCGGTTTGGAGCTCGAGAGGCTCGGGTAAGTTTCAGATAGGCTAGGGATGGATTTTGGACTTAGAAGTTTGATGGTTTTTTGATGTTGCTGGTATCTGGTGCATTATGAAGGGAAACTAGGGTGGAGTGGTTTTCTTCTACACAAACACGGGTAACGGGTCGCAAACACGAAGCATTGGGGGCCTCACTCTTCGCAAACGCGACCATCCTCTCGCGAACGCGAGCCTAGGCTCGCGAACACGAAGGCCAGGGGGCACAGGCCATCGCGAACGCGAAGGACACTTGGGCCACTGTTCTTCGTGATTGCGCCAGGGCCTTCGCGAAGGCGATCAAGGCCTGATGCCCAGTTATTTTAATATCCCAAAATCGGGGTTCAACCCTTTTTTCACCAAGTCCACATTAGAGCTCGTTCAAAAGGAGATTTTGAAGAAGAATTTCATCCTCATTCATAGATTAGTGTATTTTATCTCGTTTTTTTCATTTCCATCAACACCCGTTGATTTCTAACCTTAATCTATGCTCTTTCATGGTAGATAATTAGGGATATGGGTAGAATTGGTAGTTTTTGTAAAATTGAGATTTAGACCTCGAATCGAGGTCGAATTTAGAAACTAATCACATAATCGGGCTCGCGGGTGAATACGTAATTGGGTTTTGGTCCGAATATCGAGTTTTGACCATGTGGGCCAAAGGTTGACTTTTTTCGAAATCATTAAAGATTGAATCTTTTTCACTCGTGTGTGTGGTTTCTAAAGCTTATTTTGAATTGTTTGAACTATATTTGATTAGATTCGATTGGGTTGGAGGCGAATTTTAGAGGAAAGGACCCAATTGAGCTTTGGTTTGATTGCGGAGAGAGGTAAGTGTCGTAGTTAACCTTCACTTGAGTGACTATGACTTGTTACTCTATTTGCTACGTGTTTAATGTGTGGGTATAATGTATATGTGAGGTGAAGAATACTTATGCATTATTTTTGGGTTAAAGCATGCGGGTGTAACTTGTTTCCTTGTGTTTTAGTGCATTATTAATTATGATATCTATGTTTAGGTTATTACTTCTTTGATTATTCCTTCTATAATTATTGCTTATTTCATAATTGTTGAGTACTTTGGAAGTTGAAGTTTGGTATTTTGTCATCATATATGACTTTAAATTCATTCTCCACATTATTTATTTCCCGTATTCATATTATCCTCATTACATGGCAAGGAAGAGAGTTAAACCACGAAGGGTGATGTCGTACCATTGCACTTATCTCATTTATTTATTAATACATATTGAGGACGAGAGTAAAAGTACGAAGGGTGATGCCGTGCCATTTATCTCACTTATTCATTATTACCTAGTGAGGAAGAGAGTAAAAGCACGAAGGGTGATGCCGTGCAATTTATCTCATTTATTCATTATTATACAGTGAGGAAGAGAGTAAAGCACGAAGCATGATGTCGTGTCATTCATCTCATTTATTCATTGTTACATGGTGAGGTTGAGAGTCAATGAACGAAAAGTGACGGCGTGCCATTTCATCTTATGTATGTTATCATTTCACGGTAAGGACGAGAATAAAAGAATGTAGGGTGATATTTTTCATATTATTGGTTTATATGTTTTCATTGGTTGATGATTTATTTGGCTATTACGTGATGTCTTACTTGTCGTTTTTTTCCCTTTTCGCATGTCCCCTCCTTGTTTGTATGTAGTTATTCTCTTTTATTGTTATTGCTTCGTATGTACTTGTACATGTTTATTTACGCAGGTATCATGTCATAGCCTCGTCACTACCTTTTCGAGGTTATGATCGACACTTGCGGAGTACATTGGGTCGGCTGTACTCATGCTACACTTCTGCACTTCTTGTGCAAATTCTGCTCTTGGTTCCAATGGTGTGTGCGGTGCGTCATCGTGGATCATTGCATACGCAGACTTGAAATAGATATGATGGCGTCTGCAAACCTTGAAGTCCCCTTCCTCTTCCCTTTGTTACTGTTTACTTCCTTCGAAATAGTTGTAATGATTTTAGACTCTGTTTGTGGAACTTCTAGTTGCTCGTGTACTCATGACACCAAATCCCTGGGAGTAGATATTATCACGACTTATGTTGGTATTGTATCAGATTGGGTTTCTATTTCTCGTTGTATATCGTCATTGTTTTTAAACTATTAAAAATTGGTTATTTAATCATCTCACGTCGGCTTTCCTACTAAGTGGATGTTAGGCGCCATCATGACCCCGAGGTTGGGTTTGACAAGTTGGTATCAGAGTACTTGGGGTTGGTTGTACTCATACCACACTTTGCACTTCTTGTGCAGATTTAGGAGTCGGTCCCAACGGTGGTTATTAGCATGCTCGGATTTGACAACTCGTGGAGACTTGAGGTACAACTGCTCAGCACCCCTAGCTCCTGGAGTCCCCTTCCCTTTTTATTTAGATGTGTACTCTCCTTTCAGACATCTTCATGTTATTTCACACCCTTATTTGCACTATTCTAATAACCGGCGCAGTTGTGACACCAGATCCGGTGTTGTATCAGATATTTTAGTTGTTTTAGCTTCTGTACATTATTTTTGATTGTTATATTTATTTCAATCTTTTCCCATTTTTTAATATAAACTGATAAAAAATGAATATTGTTCTAATGTTGGCTTGCCTAGCAAGTGAAGTATTAGACGCTATCACGGTCCCGATGGTGGGAATTCTGGGTCGTGACAAATTGGTATTTGAGAACTAGGTTACATAGGTCTCACGACTCATGAGAAAACTTAGTAGACTCTGGAGGATCGGTATAGAGACGTCTGTACTTATCCCCAGAGGCTATGGAGTGAGGAGCAATTTCACTTATATTCTTCTCTGGCCTTGACCACACTCTCCATAATGCCCACCAAACGGACTAGAGCATCATGAAGCACTAAGGTGGTGATGAACCACTCTAGGGCCTGATGTGGTTTTATTTCTACCAGAGGTAGAGCTCAACCTAGAGCTCGAGTAGCATCACCAATAGTGGAGCCTCAAGTGGAGTTTGATGAGGAGGTTCCAGCTCAGATTGTACCTGTTGGACCGGATCAGGCCCTAGAGTGGTTCATCACCGCCTCAGTGCTTCATGATGCTCTAGTCCGTTTGGTGGGCATTATGGAGAGTGTGGTCAAGGCCGGTACATTTACTATGGCACCAACCATCTCTCAGTCTTGGGGAGTAGCTAAGACTCCCGCTACTCACACTCTGGAGCAGATGGCTGCCCAGTATCAGACTCTAGCAGCCCCGCCAGTTGGGGTAGTTCAGTTGGTTGTTGCTTCACATACCGATGATGTACCCGCCATGTCTTCTGAGTCTTTATGGAGATTGGACAAGTTTACTAAGCTCTTCCCAGTTTACCTCAATAGTGTACCTTTAGAGGACCCACATGATTATTAGACAGCTGCCATGAGGTGCTATAGAACATGGGTATAATTGAGACCAATGGGGTCGATTTTGCTGTATTTCATATGACGGGTTCCGCCAAGAAATGCTGGAGGGACTTTGTGTTGACCAGATCAGCTGGGTCACCTTCTCTTACTTGGGAACAGTTCTCTCAGCTATTTCTAGAGAAGTTCCTTCCTATTAAATTGAGAGATGATTACCGTCGGTAGTTCGAGCATCTCCAGCACGGCAGTATGATTTGTTACTCAGTATGAGACGCGTTTTGTGGATCTAGCCAGTCATGCTCCTATGTTGCTTCCTATTGAGAGGGAGATGGTAAGGAGGTTTATTATTTGACCCCATCACCCTATCATGCTTCAGATGGCCAAGGAGACTGGGGGCAAGATTTCTTTTCAGATGACTTCTAATGTCGCCAGGCGGATGGAGGTGGTTCTTACACAGGGGAGTGGGTAGGGGTATGATAAGAGGCCTTGTCATTCCAGTGGTTTTAATGGTGTCTCATCTCGAGGCAAGGGTACTTTTGGTAGGGTCCATCCTCCCAAGCCATTCCACTGGGCGCTACATACATCCCACAGTGCTTCAGGGAGTCGTGGACCTCATGTTCCTCATTTTGGGAAGCCATCCTACAATGCACCATCAGCTCTTATCACTGCGCCTCCGGTTTATATTTATCACCGTGTTTATCTGGCCCATTCGGGTGAGTCTCATTTTCAGCAGCCACTACACTAGGATGGATGTTTTGAGTGTGGTGGTTTTGGGCATATCAGGAGGACCTGTTTGAGATTATTGGGCGGCACGCCACAATAGAGTTCTCGTGCCATAATTTTGGCATCGATTTCACCACCGCCCGCTAAGCCAACTAGAGGCAGAGGTCAGGCAGCCAAATGTGGAGGTCAGGCCGTTAAAGGTAGAGGTGAGGCTGCTAGCGGTGGAGGCTAGGATGCTAGAGGTGGAGGCCAGCCAACTAGAGGTCGTCCTAGGGATGTAGTTCAGAGTGGTGGGGCCCAACCTTGATGTTACGCTTTCCCAGCTAGGCCCGAGGCTGAGTTATTTGACGCTGTTATCACAGGTATTGTTTTAGTTGGCCAGCTCTAATTATTCATATGTGTCATCCTACTTTCCTTCATATATAGTGGTGCCTCGTGATTCTTTGAGTGTTACTGTTTATGTGTCCACACCTGTAGGAGATTCTATTGTTGTACATCATGTCTATCATTTGTTGTACACATGTAGGAGACTAGAGCATATCTCCTACTTCTCGATATGGTATATTTTGATGTCATCTTGGGTATGGATTGGTTGTCACCTTATCATTCTATATTGGAATGTCACACCAAGACGGTGACCTTAGCCTTGCCGGGTTGCCTCGATTAGAGTGGATAAAGACTTCTGGTCATTCTACCAGCAGGGTTATCTCTTATGTGAAGGCTCGGCATATGGTCGAGAAGGGGTATCTAGCCTATATGGCGTATGTCCACGATTCTAAACCGGCGGTTCCTTCTATGTATTCAGTACCAGTTGTTCATGAGTTTCTAGAGGTGTTTCTTGTAGTTTTGATGGGGATGCTACCCGACAGAGATATTGACTTCTGTATAGATTTGGCTCTGGGCACTCAGCCGATTTCTATTTCGCCATACCGCACTCGCAAAAGTTCAAAGAATTGAAGTAGAAGTTGCAAGATTTACTTGATAAGGGCTTCATTAGACCTAGTGTCTCGCCCTGGGGTGCGCCTCTGTTGTTCGTGAGGAAGAATGATGGATTGATGAGGATGTACATAGATTATCGACAGTTGAATAAATTCACCATCAATAACAAGTATCCATTGTCGAGTATTGGTGACTTATTTGATTAGCTTCAGGGTGTCAAGGTGTTTTCAAAGATTTATTTGAGCCCTGGATACAATCACCGGAGGATTAGGTCATCCGATGTCCCTAGGATAGCTTTTCGGACTCGGTATGGGCTTTTTGAGTTACTAGTGATGTCATTTGGGTTGACAAATTCCCCAACAACATGTATGGATTGGATGAACCGAGTATTCAAGCTTTATTTGGATTCCTTTGTGATTTTATTTATTGATGATATATTGATCTATTCCCGTAGTCGAGAGGAGCACGAGCAGTTCTGTTTGTGCTTCGCGATCGTGAAGAAGGGATATCTGCGCAGAATAAAAATCTAAAAAATGAGGATTTGAATCATTTTTCATAATTTGATTTTGGGAGCTCGGTTTGCGGCAATTCTTGGAGTGATTTTTAAGGGAGTGATTCTAACTTTGGTTTGGTTAAATTACATGAATTTATCATTAATTTTATCATTTAATTAGTTATTTGGGTTTGAAAATTGTAAAAACTTCATAGGTTTAATTTTAGGATTTGAAGGCCGAGTTATAATCGGATTTGGGTAATTTTTGTATGGTTGGACTCGTGGTTGAATGGGTGTTTGAATTTTGTTAATTTTGTCGGATTATGAGACGTGGGATCGGGGGGTTGACTTTTGAGTTAACTATTTGAGTTTTGATTAAGAACTTAGCTTTTTCATATGGAATTGATTCATGTAGCTTGTGTTCATCGTATCAAGTTGTATGTTGCTAGCTTCTAGGCGTTTAGAGGATGATTCGTGAGGCAAGGGCTTGTTGCAGTAGAGACTTTCATGGTTTGAGGTATGTAACACGCCAGGAGGGCATGTCTTTGAGCTAGTACGAGATGAGATTTTCTGAGTTGGCTCCTCACAAAGTCTGGTCGGTTCCCACACAGATTGGGAGGATTAGGAGGTTCATTGATGGCCTCAGTTATCAATTGCATTTTTTATGACTCGGGAGAATGTATCAGGTCCTAGGTTCGACGAGGTAATTTATATTGCTCGGTGGCTAGAGTTAGTCTGTGATGAGAGATAGGCCAATAGGCCTTATGGTTCGGGTGGTTTCAGTTGTGTTCCTTCATGGGGAAGTCGTACCACAACAGGGGTCGTCCTTATAGGCCCGGCCAGATGGCTCGTCAGATTCATCAGGGTGCATCATCTAGCCATGGTTCATATAGTGCTCGTTTGAGTTAGTCATCTATCAGTTTTCTCTGAGCTTAGAGTTCATCATGTGCTTCACTGGTTTAGGTTTCATGTAAGCCAGGTCGTTGTAGCAATTATTCGGGTACTCGGGGCCCGATACTGTCCCTAACACCACCGGGGAGTTGCTTCGAGTGCGAAGAGTTTGGGCATGTGTACAGATAGTGTCTTTGTCGCTTTGGAAGTTTAGTTTAGTAGAGGAGTTAGGCGGTGACTTCCGCACCAGTTACTTCACCACCCGGCCAGCAAGCTCGGGGTGGGGCCCAGGAAGTGACAAGTACGGAATTTGACCGCTTATTGCTCTATTTTACTTGCGTTTTAGATAAAAAAATATTTGAAGTATTCCCGAGAACTAATGAAATGAGTTTTTTTGTGTATATATTGGGAAAAGAGCCAAGGAAATTAAAATAAACTCAAAAAGGACTCAAAATTGGACAAGGATCAAAACAAGGAAATAAGGCCTACAATGCGCACCACACAATACTATGTGCGGCCGCAAACAATGAAAGAGAACTGTCAAATTTCCTGCACAGTATGCAGACCGCACTATTATTGCGCGGCCGCAGAGATGGAGATTCAGAGAAGTTGATTTTAAGACATCTGAGGATATGCAGACCATATGATTATTGTGAGGCCGCAAGAGACAAAGTGCGGCCGCACTCACAAATGTGCGGTCCGCAGAAGAAAGTCCAAGTCCTAGCCAATTTCAAGTGTGCATCCACACTCAGAAATGTGTGGTCCATACAAATAGATGAAGTACAACCGCATCCCAATTTTATGCGACCTCAGGATGTCCAATTGACTAGTTAATCGCAACATGCAGACGCACAAAGAATTGTGCAGCCGCACAACCTACGCAAGCATTTTTGTCAGATATTTTTAGCTTAGTATAAATACAACTTTTTGTCATTTTAGGTGAAGTTTGGTAAGTTGTGTCAGTATAGAGAACCTGAGTCGATTGTATTTTCTTTTTTCAGTAATATTGTATTAGATTAGCTTCTAAACATTAGATTTTCTTTCCTTAATCAATTATTATGCATTATATCTTAATTTCTTCTTTTATTTCTTCATTTTCAATTAGTAGCTGAACCCTTAGCTAGGGTTATGACCCAACCCTAGTATGGGTACTTAATGGGTTATTGATTTATGGCTTATTATGATTGGTTATAAGTTATTTAGCCCTGTCCTTGCTTAAATTCTAGAATTAATGGTTGCAAATATTGATTCATGCCTATTTGACTTAGTCTCCTCTTGAGAAAGAGAGACCAGGTCTAGGAAAACATGGCTAACTAGGAATTGGGGCGAACTCAAAAAATCGATAGCCCCAATTAAAGAGTCAAACCTAGAGAGAGTAAGACCCGACTAGAGCATTTATCACTTGCTTTGTGAATTATCCATTTGGACTTGAGAAAGCCAAATCGGGCAAAGTCACTGAAGCTATCGAGAGGTATAGAGTGAGTAATTGAGCGTAATTGCTATAATGTATTCCGATCAATCAAACATGCCCAAAAACTCTAAATCCGTAACCAACTAGGCGGAAGTCGTAAACCTAGATCTTCTTTAACTTTAAAAACAACCAAAACCAAAATATTGTCTCCTAGTTTTATAGTTACAATCATTAGCTTAAAGTATAAGTAGAAACAAAAAAATCTCAATGTGGAAGTGTAGTTTATGACATATCATACATTCACAATAGGTGTGTATCTAATCCAAAATCTAACTCCTTGTAGATTCGATCCCGACTTCCATTGGGTTTTATTATTGCTTCGCCCCCCTCACAAACCATATAAGTGGTGTGAGTTTGGGAGAGAATCAATTTTTGGCGCCGTTGCCGGGGAGTTAAACAGATTTAGCTATATATCTAGGTTTTTTTTGTGATTTGTCGTTCTTTCCTTCCAAGTCACTAATTTTGTTGTTGGATTGATTATAGGTACGAGAATGGTTCTCAACAATGAGCCCGTCGGGAATTTTCCATTGGAGGAGGAAGGGGACGATGATCAAGGAGATAAGGTTTATCCCGAAGCTCAAGCAAATAGGCGAGGTCGACCACCTCATGATAATGTACCCGTCCATCCCTCACCTCTACCAAGAGCGGCAGCGCACCGGGTGTTGCCGAATGAGGTTTCAACTAGTGCTAATGTCTCGCTCTGTATTAGGGCGGACAACTTCAAAATCACCAACGTGATGCTTAAACTACTTGAGCAACGGGGTTTCTTCACCGGGGCTCCAAGCCAAAATCCTTACAAGCAACTCAAAGGGTTCGTCGCTACTTGTTGTGGGAGCAAGCAAAGAAATGTTTTTGAGGATGCATTGTGTTTGAGGTTATTTCCGTTTTCTCTACGGGGGAAGGCATTGCACTGGTTAGGGAGAATACTCAATCATTCCATCCACACTTGGGATGAGTTGGCCAAAAATTTCATTGCCAAATTCTTCTCTTCGGGGCACATGGCTGCACTACGTGATGAAATAGCACAATGAGCCATTGCATGAGATTTGGGAAAGATATCATACAATTGTTAAAGATTGCCCGAATAATGATATGACCGAAGCCATGATCCAACAAACCTTCTACAGGGGGATCAAGACAACAAATCAATGTGTTGTAAATCAACTCGCCGGCGGGAACTTCATGAACTCACCTTATGCCGAAGCTTGTGAAATTTTGGATGAGATGGAGGATACCTCATCGGCGTGGAAAATTAGAGCCAATGTTCCTCAAGGTGACCTAAATGTCATTCACCTACGCAAGGAGCTACACGATTATGGGCAAGTTATTACCGAGTTGGCATCCACAATGAACTAATTGGCCAAACCTCAGCTTCAACAAGTTCAAGGGCCGAAACAAGTGAATGCCATGGAAGGTGTGAATATGATGATGAACAAGAGACAACAAAGAGTTCAACAAGTGCAAAACCATCCGGAACAATTTGAGCAAGATGATAGTGGGTATAACCAAGGTGATTCGTGCAATGAGAAAGAAGAAGAAGTGCACTATGTCAACAATTATCAAGGTCAAAGAAATAATGCTCTAGAACAAAATCAACAACAATGGAGATTACAAGGGAATCAAGGAAATTGGAACAACCAAGGCCACCAAGGCAATTGGAGTGGCAAAAATCAAATAAATTGGAGTAATTAAGGTAAAAAAAATCAAGGTAATTAGGGAAATAACAATAATCAAGGAAATTGGAGTAATCAAGGTAATCAAGGAAATTGGGAGGCAATAATAAAGGCAATTGGGGTGGAAAAAATCAAAGAAACTGAGGAGGCAACAACCAAGGGGGTTGGAACAATAATAACCACGGGAATCAGGGGCTGGCTTTCAAAGGCCCCCGATGAATCAACAACCAAGCCTCTAGTTCTTCCAATAATGAAATTTGACGGATTGAAAATATGTTCAAATAAATGATGGAGAAAAATGTCGACTCCGATTCTCAATTAGCCTCCCACAACACTTCTATATGCAATTTGGAGGTTCAACTTGGCCAAATCTCTCAAGCTTTAAACACTCATCCTAAGGGGGCATTACCTAGTGATATATGGGTGAACCCGAAGGGTGTGAAGAATATGGGACATGTCATGGACGTAACCACACGAAGTAGAAAAGGTGGGAAGGCAAGTGCCTCAAACCAAGAAGAGTTGTGAATGATGATGTGTTGGTTCAAGAACATGAGACTCCAAGTAATGTGGTTCAAGAAAATGAAGAGGTGAGAATTGACATTGAGAGTGCAAAATTCCAAAGCACCAATGTCAAGGCCTCCTCTTCCATACCCTCAAAGACTCGCAAAGAAAAATAGTGAGAACCAATTCAAGAATTTTATTGATATGATGAAGAGTTTGTCCATTAATGTTCCGTTAGTTGAGGCGCTAGAACAAATTTGGGGCTATGCAAAGTTCATAAGGGATTTGGTAACAAAGTAAAGATCAAGGAATTGTGAGACTATCAAAATAACACATAAAGTGAGTGCTATTTTGCACTCAATGGCTCCGAAATTGGAAGATCATGGCGCCTTCACAATCCCTTGCACTATTGGGAGCCCCGACTTCGCCGAAGCTTTATGTGATTTGGGGGAAAGTATCAACTTGATGCCTTGCTCTGTGTTCAAAACTTTGGGAATTGGGCAACCAAGACCCACATCAATGAGGTTGCAAATGGAAGATAAGACTATGAAGAGGCCATTGTAGATTATTGATGATGTGTTAGTTCATGTTGATAAGTTCATCCTTCAGGCAGACTTTGTGATTGTTGACTGTGAGGTTTACTACGAGGTACCTGTTATCTTGGGTAGACCTTTCCTTGCTACCGGGAAGGCTTTAGTTAATGTGGAAGCCGGTGAGCTTTCTTTTTTGGTGGGCAACGAAAAAGTGATTTTCCATGTGTGCAAATCAATGAGGAAACCAAATAGCAACGAAGTTTGTTCATTTATGGACCTAGTGACCAAAGTGATTGTTAATGATGCTAGTGATGGGATACATGTTGAGGATACCTTGGAAGCTGTGTTTCTTAATCATGATGAGGATGGGAAGGAAGGCTTTGTGGAATGTGTCAATGCTTTGCAAGGAATGGGGTCATATATTTCTGAACCCCAAAAATTGTCCTTGGATTTTGAGAACCGGAAGACTACTCCAACAAAGCCCTGAATCGAGGAGCCCCACACTTTGGAGTTGAATCCTTTGCCTTCAAATCTCAGGAGCTTACCCTTTGATCTCATGTGTGATGCAAGTGATGTGGCGGTTGGAGCGATATTGGGGCGATATTGGGGCGATGTATCAACAAGATCCTCTATCCGGTCTACTATGCTAGTAAGACCATGAATAATTCCCAAGTCAACTACACAGTAGAAAAAAAAAAGAGCTCCTTGATATTGTCTTTTCTATGGAGATGTCCCGCCCGTACTTGATGGGTACAAAGGTGATTGTTCACACCAACCATGTGGAACTTCGACATTTAATGAGCAAGAAAGATTCTAAGGCAAGATTGATGCGGTGGGTACTTCTTTTACAAGAGTTTGATTTAGAGATTCAAGACTGCAAGGGTAGTGAATACAAAGTGGCAGACCACTTATCTTTTTTGGAGGAGGAGGGGAGGCCAAATGATGGTCTTTAGATAAATGATTCATTTCCCGACGAGCAACTCCTAGCCATTTTTATGACCAGGATGCCATGGTTTCCCGACTTAGCCAATTATCTTGTGAGTAGAAATGTTCCGAATGAGTTCTCTTCAAACAAAAGGAAGAAGATTAAATGGGATTGCCTTAACTATTTTGGGCCGAGCCTTAACTCTTCTGGATTTGTACCGATGTGGTGGTTTGTCGATGTCTGCCGGAGGAAGAACAATTGGGAATTCTTGAGGCTTGCCACTCTTCACCATATGATGGTCACCATGGTGGATCTAGAACGGCTACAAAGGTGTTGATTTGTGGATTCTATTGTCCCACTCCTTACAAGGACGCTAGTGATATTGTCAAATCTTGTGATGAATGTCAAAGGGCTGGTGGGATTTCTAAGAAAAATGAGATGCCTCTCACCACCATCTTGGAGATTGACATTTTTGATGTGTAAGGCATTGATTTCATGGGTCCGTTCGTGAGCTCTTGTGTGAACAATTACATATTGGTAGATTTATATTATGTGTCAAAATGGGTCAAAGTCGTGGCTTTGCCTAACAATGAAGCTCGGGGTGTGGTGGCATTTCCGAAAAAGAACATCTTCACAAGGTTTGGCACTCCAAGCACCATTATTTGTGATGAAGGATCGCACTTTTGCAACAAAGCTTTTTGATACTTTAATCTCAAAGTATGGTGTCAGTCAGAAAGTGTCGAACCCCTATCATCCTCAAGAAAGGGGACAAGTTAAAGTCTCCAACCGGGAGATCAAGAGCATTTTGTCAAAGACCGTGAATACCAACTGGACGGATTGGTCGAAGAAACTTGATGATGCTCTTTGGACTTATAGGATGTCTTACAAAGCACCAATTGGTATGTCTCCATATCGGTTAGTGTTCGGGAAAGCTTTTCACCTACCGGTGGAACTTGAGCACAAGTCTATATGGGCATTGAAGAAGCTTAATCTTTAGTGGGATGTCGTCGCCAACTTAAGGGTGGCACAATTGAATGAGCTCAATGAATTCTGGTTCCATGCATATTCAAGTTCGTCCTTGTACAAAGGAAATATGAAGTACATCCATGACAAGTATATCCAGAATAAAGAGTTCAAAGAAGGAGATCTCGTGCTATTATTCAATTCTCGATTGCGGATGTTTCCGGGAATGTTGAAATCCAAGTGGAGTGGCCCATTTGAAGTTGTGCATGTGACACCCTTTGGTGCATTAGACTTGAAGAACAAAAATGGTGAAGTGTTTAGAGTCAATGGTCATCGGGTGAAACATTATCTTGGCAAGGTTGATGATGGACACATTGTGGTGCTGTTTCATTTCAAGTGAATGATGGTAACCACGTCTAATCAGGCACTTCTTGGGAGGCAATCCATGTTTCTTTTCATTTTTTTTGATTTTTTCTTCTTTTTAGATAGGTTATGTATTAAGGTAATTGGTTTTGAAGTGAATTGAAGGGATGAGTGTGTATTGCAGGGACAATTTGGAAAAGTGGGCAAGTGTTGAATTTATGCGGACCGCACAAAATTGTTTGCAACCGAAGAGCAGTGTCTGCGACCGCACAATTCCTTGTTGATATCTGCAGAAAAATCACCAACTCTCTAAAGTTGATATCTGCAGAATTGCCAATATGTTGCCCCACATAAAATTATACGGACCGCACAAGTTTATTCGGCCGCCCTCATTTTTGTGCGGATCGCAGAGCGAAGTCCAACCGCAAGTAAGGAGCGGATTGCACTCAAAATTGTGCGGCCGCACTCAGGTGGGAATTTTGAGCGACTTTTCTTGGCTATAAATAGGGATTTTCACCACTATTCACACTTGACGCACTCTGAACTCCCAAGCCCTAACCCAAAATTTTTTCACAATTCCGACTCAATTCATCAAGCTAGAATCTTACCTCCATCATTCACTACATGTATGTTCAATTCATGTAGATATTTGTTCATTTTTCTCAATTTGTTTTTGTTTTCTTTTATTAGTTTAGTTGATTTTATGCCTAAATATGTCAAATGTGCTTAACTTGTTCTTAAAAATCATGTAGGTAGCTTCATATATGTTCATTAGGGACTGAGTATACCACTAATCTCTTTAATTTTTGCACACCATGCTTAAATTGAGAAAAAATAGCAAGAACCCTAACTGAAGTACCGTCACTGTTTTGAATTGTGATGCCGCACACATTTTTGTGCGGTCCGCATAACAGGTAAAAAGGGATTTTTGTTTGTTTGAAATGTGCGGATCGCACTCAAAATTTGGCGGTTCGCAAAAAAAGTGTGCGGCCGCACAAAATGTGTGCCACCGCACTCTAAACATCGGAGAATCGATAATTGCAGGTTTGGACTTGTGCGATTGCACTGAAAATTAAGCGATACGCACTTGAGGATGTGCAGTCACACTAACATCTATGCGGTCCGCACTCCAGTGTTTGCGGCCGCACTTTAAAATTGAGTTGTCCACACTAGACAGTCTGCGGCCACACTCAGAATTATGCGGTCCGCACTGTCTCAGTAATTACTGCTTGTTTGTAATCGTTCTACAACTGTTTTACTTGATTTGAATTCAACTGACATATGTAATTTGAATTGTAGACAATGGTAAGATCCCGGGGTCGAGGAGATACGTCAAAGGGGAGAGGTGAATCCTCCCGAGGTAGGGGTAAAGTCACTCACCCTCTAGGAGTGCAGTCCAAGCCCATTACTAAGAAGCAGATCACAGGTAGAGGAAGGGCCGAAGAGCCCTCAGAATCTAGCTCTTATGAAGAATCGAGAGAAGCCTATGAGGTTCAGTCTATGGAGGTCCAACCTAAGCCCCAACCACCTCAACCCGCTACGCGCTATCAACTGCGTAATGAGCCTAGAGAGAGTTCTTCTACTGATTCTAATATGGAAAGCTAGGGTTTCGATCCCTCCTCTTCGCCTACTCCTCTAACACCTATTGATGTCGATGATGATGATAACCCAAATGACGATAGAGGTGGAGATACACAAGTGGGTGGCCTTGAGAGGCCAAAGAAGAAGGAAATGTGGGAAGACAGATTCGTCAGTTTGACTGCACTCAACAGATTTGGTGAGTTGTGGCTAGTGAGATCACTGACACTTGAGCGATAGTATTTGACAAAGAATTTGGATATTCACAATTCAAATGTCCTTATGAATATTCAGGAGAGAAAGGGGTGGGAGTGGTTCACCCGCACTGTCTTATATGAAAATGAGCACATGGTCAGATATTTCTATGCAAATGTAGCTCACATCAAGATGGGAACAAAAGTGACAAAAGTGAGTAATTTGAAAGTCCGTTTTGATGCCTTTGATTTGAATGCTTATATGGTTTTCTTGAGTAGGTGGAGGCAATCCAGTACATAGAGAAGTTAGATTTGGGTGAAGCAGCTCACCCATGGCTAGTCCGATATTGAATGAGAAAAACCTCCCACTTCCCCGAAAAGTTCTGGTGGCTTCTATTATGGCGAGGTACCCGATCAATATGGGTTCCACAATGTCAACCAAAATCACATTGGTGGTCCATAAAAATGAAAAGTCCTACCTTTTGATACACAATATTTCCCCCATATATATACTTTCAGAATAGTGCATATGCATCAACATTTTATTTATAAGCACGCACAAATATTTTTTTTATAATTTTCAAAGGCTCTAAATCAATTTATTTTTGCATTTCATTTTGTAAATATCCAATAATTATCTTCCAAATTTTTTTATGAGTATTTAATCATCTAAACTTATCATTTGTACAAATTTGAAGTTATAAATAATTTACAGTTCATTTCTTGTAATTACATTTACATTTTAAGGCTAATTGCATATTTTTGCAATAATAGCCCATAGGCATGTATAATTACATTATCTATGCAAAAAATGAATATTTAGATTTGTATAATGTAAAGTAGTTATTTTTGATCATTTTAGTGCACAAATGATATTTCTGATATTTATTAATTACTTTTAAAAATTATTTATTTATTAAACATTGGGAATTTAAAATCTGGCCCCAAATTTAACTTAATTTTGGACCTGAACTACCCAATCCCAGCCCAATAACCTCTGATCCCAAATCAAATAACCCCCAACCCAACCAGTTAAACCAAGCCAGCGCAGAACCCCCAACTAATCGTGGTCGTTGATTTCAGAGATCAACAACACATATTACCCCATCCCTTTTAATTAACATAACACCCCTCTAAACCTAATCCCTCTTCACCACCCGACGCCTTTGAATTCGCTCAAACTCCCCCTTCTCTCTGCCTAAACCCTAGCCGTCTTCCCCCAAATCCATCTCCTAATCCCATCGGACATGGGATTATACAACTATTTTTTCCATATTCGACTCCCCATTGGTACTGGACCCTTCTCTATACCGCTTGCCTTAACATGGCAGTTGGATCTCATCAGAATCAAACCAAAGTTGGTTCAACTTCTTGACCTCTCCACTATTCTGTCTATGATCATTATTGTTCTATTATGGTATGGATCTTTGTGTATCTCTTTTGATTCTTACTTACCGTACAAATTAGGGTTTCTGATCTCTTTTAGATCGAACCAAATCTGGTTTGATTCTTTAATTTTAAGTGATATTTCTGTCTATGTTCATCTTATTCTATGCAATATTTTTTTTTATTTTTTATTTATTCTAGATTTCTACCGATTTTTGTACTTTCCCTAAAATTAGGGTTTTGAAATTTCCCTCTTTTCCTTACTGAATTTGATTGCTTTTCTTTATAGTATTTGACTGATGATAATCCTTGTTTGGTTGATTTATTTCTACTGCAATATAAACCCCTCCCTATTCCCCTTTAAAACAGTCTCGAATCGTTAAGAAATTTATAAAAAAATAAAGGTTTATGCTCTTTGGTCTTTAATACTCGTATTCTGCACTTTCGTTCCTAGCCGGCTAAAAGCCAAGGCCAGAAATTCTAGGTTCTTGCTCTTTTGTTGATATTCATAATAATGTGGACTTCCGTTCTTTCTTGTTTGAACTTAATTTGTGAGTTACCAAACCTTGTCATTTCATTCCTATTTACCGATTATTAGCATGTGTTTTCACTTGTAAAGGTTGTTTTCAAAGTGTTTATGGGTTGTTCTCGTATGCAAGTATGGTTTCTTCATTTTAATTTTAGGCCTTTCTAATCTTAGTTACATTACGTTTATAGTTTTAGATATGCTTAGACATGATTTGAATTGATTTCTTTTAAGTCTTCCTAGCCTATGTAATACTGAATGTTTAGAACCTTTGCACTTTGGCTATCTATTCAATGTTTAAATTCGCTATTAACCTCTCTCTTTGAACATGCTTTCATATCCCTTTATATGGATTAGTTGACTAAATATGAATGTATTCACTAAGTATATAACATAAATCTGTTTTTGAATTTGTTGTGATGACATGTAGCATGTTTTGATCATGTTTTCACTATGTCTTGACTTCCCGGTAGATACTCTTATTTGTTCATTTCTTGTTAAGTTCTATTGCCAATTGATATGATTTGTCTTTGTGACACTAGCATTCTACACTTAGCATAATCTGAAATTCTTCTTCTTTCTTCTCTTACTATGAGTCTATGCATATCAATCCTACAAACCGGTTTATTAACATATGTATTATGTGTTGAATTTGTTCTTTTGAAACTTTGCTAAAGTCTATTCTTAAAACCCAAGTGTGTTCTATTGTCAGTTATATGTGATCTACTTGACTCTATATGTTGTCCCTCAACTTTAGTTTATTCTCTCATTGTCTGGTCTCTTTTGAGTTCTTACTCTTGGCCAGCTGAAAGCCAACGCTACTTAGGTTCTGTCCTTGACCTCCCTAGTGTGAGCACTGCTCGGGGTTAATGAAGACCCTAGTGAAATTTGACACACTAGTATTGGGTCCTTAGTCTTTCCTTTGGGTTTCCCCTATCAACCTCCCTAGTGTGAGCACTGTCCTGAGTTCTCGAAGCCCTTGGGAGCTTTGACACACTAGGGTCTTGGTTCTACATGCTCAACTCTGTTTTTTACCGACCAGGTAAATCAATTGATTTCCGCCTGCCTTATGTCAATGAAGATGTACTTTCTATGTTGTTGTGAACCATGAGAATGATGTCCTGGCCTAGCTGGGTATATCTCTGGGCCAGCTTTAGGCTCCCTATAATTATTTTACTCTGTAATTTATTCCATTAATTGGTTCTATAATAATCTTGTAATAACATTTGGGGTATTAGTAAAATTGGGAAAAGGGGGTTTATCTTAACACTTGTATAAAAATGGGTAGAGATCCTGCCTATAGGTGCTCTACTTCGCTCAAATATGTTATTATGCTCAAACATTTTCAATTATTATTTGTTAGAAATCCTTCCTATAGGTGCTCTACTTTTCTCAAATGTGCTATTATGCTAAAACATGTTCAATTATTATGTGTTACAAATCCTGCCTATAGGTTCTCTACTTTGCTCAAATGTGTTCTGCTTTTACCTGTTAGAAACCATGCCTATAGGATATTAAATGACTAATATCCCAATGTGCACATGCATTAGGCTGTATAGGATTTTGGTAATCTACAAACTTTAGATACCATGGCTATAGGATCTAAAATTAGTTTCAATTATAACTATAAAAATCCTACCTATAGGGTCTAAATCAGTCTTAGTTATTATCCTGCTAGTTTCTTTCATGTACTAATGCCGAATTTTCAACACTATGGTGTTATCATTATTAGAAACCATGCCTATAGGATTCAACTAAGCAGTTCTTAATATTTTTCTGTGATTAACAATGTTAGTTACTGCACGAATCACCTAGATATCATGCATGTAGGTTTAATCTCTTATACTTATAATCAGTAGGCAACTCTGTAGCCTTTTAGAAATCGTATTAAGAAAAATGGCTTTTACATATGAAACTTCCTGCTTATTAATATTCAGAATTACATAGAGATCATTCCTATAGGATTTAATAACCTTAACTTGTTTAAAATTTGCAACTACCAAATGTTTATTAGTTTGAATGCATTTGTTGCCTAAGTGCGGAAGCCAACTTGAGCCCTTATTTGCTTATACATGAAAGTCCAAATTATTTTTGTATGTCGCTTAGTTTTCTCCTTTATGAGCAACCTAAGTTAAGTCTAGAACCACCCCGAGAAAAAGGTCCAAATGCCTCTTGAACCATAGGTGTGAGATGAGTAGTGCACGCATAGGGTACGATTTACAATCAACTAGTGTGCTTTAGGTAAACAACATAAAGATAGTAATCGGGTACCAAGAGATGATTGTCTGTGCCCACTGAATAATACGACTAACACCCCACCTCGAGGCAGTTATTAAGTATTATTTATCCGATAAGCGTTCATCTACTATTTTGCTATTACCTGAATATCCCGCTCCCATTTTCCCTTTTATTGCATGTACACCCTGTTCCCCATTTCCCCTTTATGTGAACGGATACGCAAATCTTCGCTTAATTTGGTTACAATATGCGTTTCCCCTTATTTTCTAGTCCTGTTCACTCGCTCCAAATAATTTTTTTAAAATATCATGTCTCTCCCTATCCCTACCCCTTTACTTGCTTTATTACAATTCTTTCACATTACGCAAACTAACTTCTTCCTTGTTTTTCTTTCTTTTATGTCTTAAAGTTTCATTTAATACTTCATTTACAACCTTCATCATGCAAAATACTTGACAATGTGTTGTTTTATCTTTACATAAAGCATGCTCCACATCATACTCAACTCGTGCATAACTGATACCATAGAGGCGCTTGATGAGTGTCCACGCTCTTCCTAAAATACCCTTTTAAATTTGAAAAGGCTTATTTGCGGTAAAACTAGTCGATCAGCGGTACATCGGCGGTTCTGTGCCTTTTCCTCTCAAGTTGTCCACTTGAGGGTACCGGTCTAGACTTTTCTAGAAACCCCACTCTAATATTAGCTATACATGCATCATGTCTAAACATAGTATGGGTTAGAATGTTGTCCGTGTAATAACTATCTAAAGCAAAACTTGTCCAAAGCCCATCGGGATTTCCATAATCCCAATGGGTACAATCATGATATGTTTTTTATTTGGAGAAAATTTGTCGATATGCTAATCATTGGTGTGTAAATAGTCGAATCTTGAAGGGAAAAGGGCTAACTTTATTTGTTTTACATAAACGAGGCATGAAGTCCACAGATTCTGCATGGTTCAAAGTATCCGACCTTTTTTTCTAGATTGGTGGGAAAATATCTCGTCAAGCGACAAAAACCATGTGAAAAGAGTTCTCGGGAATTTACCTTCCTTGCTAAATATTCAGCCAAACAATGTACTGATTGAGGTCGCTATTATCTTCTGGGATGAGAAGCGGGTCGTTTTCCGTTTCGGTGACATAGAAATGACTCCCTTTCTAGAGGAAATAGGAGGCCTTGTTGGGCTTCCCTAGGATAGCCCTGGTCTGTTGGTACTGGAAAATCGTACTTCTTGAGGCTTTCAAAAAATGATGGGTTTCATAAGGAATGATGAGTTAGTCTGCTTGAAAAAGTCCTACATACCATTCAACTTCCTTTACGAGCGTTATGGGCACATCAAGTCCTACCGCCTCTATCATGATGAGTTTGCCATCACTTCTCTGGGTTCGACTCATTCCCGCATTTTTTGTGTTCATTGTCTGTTTTCTAGAGATGCTGGTATTCCCAATACTAGGAGAAAGGATCCACACTAACTTAGCTATGCTCACTAAGACCCTAATGGAAGGAATTGAGGGACAGACTTACACTATTGTCCCAATGATCGTGGTTGAGATGTACCGAGTCTTGGACCGTTGCAAGAAAGGATATAGGCATTTTGTGGATTGCAATCTGTTGCTATAAATATGGTTGTTGGAACACCATCAAAGAGGACAATACCGTCAAGAATTTTCGTGGCGACCATGGAATGACCATATATCTTATCACCATCCAAAGAGAATGACTTTTATCCCAGACAGGTTTGCACAACCGGGAAATGTTGTGGGCTGGGTACACTTATTTAGCAATTTGACTGACGACAAGATCCATTGGATGATCGAGTGGTTCCCTATTAGTCAATTTATCATCAGGTCAAGAGATGTTCCTCATCTAGTGCTGATCAGATTAAGGGGTATCTATCCTTATCCTCCTATCAGAGTCATGAGGAAAGCTGGGAGGAAACAGTTCATACCACGAGTCTCCAAGATGGTTCATTACAAAGAAGACTTCCAGGGAATGACATTCCATTTAAGTTCGGGGCACAACGTATGTGGCATCAAAAGATACTATCGATCCAGATCGGTATCATGCCGCCCATTTATATTTGTACCCATCATGGTTGGTTGATGACATAACAGGATAGGTCAAGCAAGGGATTGATTTGAGAATGAGGGTCATAGACGACGCTGCTGAGGCACAAGTCAAGTATAGGAGGTTGCACAAAAAGGTTTTCACAAAGTGGAAATGGAAGCAATCAATGAATGGAAAGGAATCGCTACCAAATCAACAAAAACGTTGGAGAATTTAGAGAAGGGTTTGATGGATCTTGAGGGTAAGATGAGGAAAAGGGTTGTGGATTTTCAGAATGTTGAGGTAAATGAAAGAGGACATCTAGCAAGAGCATATCTACTTTTGGACATGCGTGACCTGGGCAATCTGATCGATGGGGCTAAGAAGGCCAAGCTTGAAGAAGGTCCCTCTGGGGCCGAGTAGATTAGGATTGATATTTACTTGTTTTCTAGATTCGTTTTAGAACTCGATTGTAATAAGGCAGATGCCACTAGTGGCTCTTTATAATTATTGTCGTCTTTGTAGAGATTTGATCGATTTATCATATTAATGAAATGATGCAACTATCGGCATTGAGTTTTTTCAAAATCTATATGTCGCTAGGACTACCTCGGGCATAATGAGTTCCCCCAAATAAGGATGAGAATTTATAGTTCCACAATACGTGTTTAAATACTACAAATATCCTTTCAAAAATCCTTACTGACTTGTTTACCTTTTTTATTTTCTTTGTTTTGATTATTCCCATCCCCTAATGTTGTTTCGTGCATACTAGCATCATCGGTGTATCATATAAGATGTAGAGGTCCTCCACATCCTCCTCCTCCTCCAAGTGACCCTATGAACAAAGAAAAGTCTAAGATGGACGATATCAGTGTAATTAGGAAAGACAATGCAACACATGAAGATAATGTTGAGACTTCGGAAGGTTGGAGTTCTCCGGCACAAAATGACTTGGCTTTGCGATTAAAGCAAATCATACTGGAGTTACAAGGGGAACTTGGGAAGGTCCTTAACTTGGCAAACCTTTCCCTCACCTTGAATGTCCCAAACATCAAACAATAAAACGCAAAAAATCCAACACCTCCTCAAAACACACAAAACCAGCACTCGTAAAACACTCTCGCACCTCTTCAATACGCCACACCTCCACAAAATCTAAATCCTCCACCAGTACCAACTCCCCCTCAGCACCAACATCATTCAACCCAATACCCACAGACTACCACCTACCATACTCCTCAAAACACACCATAGCCTACCCCTTGATCCCCAAAACTCAACCAATGATCACCACTACACCCAAATCCCTAGAATCCACCAAATTAATCCCATATAAGTAGAATTACCTCAAACTTCACAACAAACCCCATACACACCAGCGTCCGCTGAGAAGGACATTATCATCAAGAATATGGAGGAGGAAATTAAAAAGCTTAGAAGTCGAGTCCAATGCATCGAAGGGGGTAGAGGCATTGAAGGTTTGAACTATGAAGATTTGTGTATTCAACCGGACGTAGAACTGCCAAGTTCGAAATGTTCGACGGAACAGGTGATCTAAAGGCACATCTGAGCACGTATTGTGACAAGCTCGTAGGGGTTGGTAAATATGAAAGAATCTGCATGAAGTTATTCATGAGGAGCCTCACCGGAGACGCCCTATCTTGGTATATCATCAAAAATCCAAAGAAGCGGATTAACTAGGTAAGCGTGGCGTCAGTTTTCATGGATCGGTTTAGATTCAATACGAAGAATGCACCAGATGTCCTCTATGTCAAGAATCTTCACAAGAAGCCAACAGAAACGTTCTGCGAGTATGCTACTCGGTGGAGGTTAGAAGCTGTGAAAGTAGGACCGGCATTGGAAGAAGAAAAAATGAACAAATACTTTTTCCGGGCCCATGATTCGAAATACTATGAGAGGTTTTATTGAAAATCATAAATTCTTCGACATCATCAAATTGGGAGAAAGAATAGAAGACCGGAATGGTAATCAATTTCGAAGCATTACAAGCTACGAACAAAGCCTTGCAGTCAGGAGGCATACATAAAAAGAAAGAAGTAAGGGCCGTGATGGTAGCCCATGGTCCGAAATCTCCTCTCACATACTAAACACCACCACCCACATATTATCCTTCTCCTCCTAGATATCCACAACCCGCCACCACTTACCATACTTACAATACCAAGCCAACATATTACCACTCACCACCAGCCCGCCAAAACTATCAAAAACCCAGACCAAATTTCGACTGCAGACCACCCAGACAATACACCCCTATTGGTGAACCCATCGACCAGTTGTATGAGGGACTAAAGGCTGCCGGTGTTGTCACTCTCATTCCCGTTGTAGCCATGGAAAATTCTTCTCAATGGGTCAATCCAAATAAGACATGTGCCTACCACTCGGGCATGAAAGGTCACACTATTGATGAATATCACACTCTGAAGGACAAGATCTAGACATTAATTGATATCAAGGTTATACAAGCAAAAGAGGCTGCACCTAATGTCTGCAACAATCCTCTCCCGGGTCACAGGAGAGAGGGGGTAAATGTGATAGAAACTGATAAAGAATGGGATCCAGAAGGGTCATTTGAGCCCCTCAAAACCTCAACCAATTACACCAATAGGTCACATATCAATACACAAACTTAGTTGAACCTTCGGAACACGCCAAACAACACTAGAACACCAAATTACCCACGAATTCAAGCCTAAGGATTTCTAAACTTCCAAAATTCGCCAACGATGCCGAAACCAACCAAACCACGTCATAATGACCTGAAATTTTGCACACACATGAAAAATGATACTATGAATCTACTACAACTTCCGAAATTCCATGCCAACTCTGATATCACATTTTCTATCGTCGATCGGAAGTCACCAAATTTCCAATTTCAGCAATTCAAGCCTAAATCTACTACGGACCTCCAAAATGCATCCTGGACGCGGTCCTTAGCCAAAAATCACCCTACAAAGTTGTTGACATCATCTATAACTCGTTCCGGAGTCGTTTACTCAAAAAGTCAAATTTCAGTCAAAATTCACTACTTAAGCTTCCAAAACAATAGTCCTTCTACAATTCGAATGTGAATCCTCCCGTACCTGAATCCAACAATGCACGGAGGTCGATATACATAATGTGAATGTTTTCAATACCTTATGCCAAATACCGGAGCTTAAATTCTCAAAATAACTTGTCGGGTCGTTATAGAAAGATATTCTTCTGTAAGAACTCCCACACCACTCGAGCATCATTTTTCCTAGTATGGATTGCTTCGAACCGTTTAGAGATGTAGTCGCCAACTATTAGGATATACTAATGACACTGCGACATAGGGAATGGACCCATGAAGTGAATGCCTCAAACATCTAAAATTTCACATACGATAATGGAGTTTAGAGGCATTTCGGCCCTCTTGTTTATATTACCTGCCCTCTGACACTTATCGAATGCAGCTACATACGATGTTGCGTCTTTGTACAAAGTAGGCCAAAAGAAACTTGATTTCGTGACTTTTGTTGCACTGTGATATCCACCATAGTGTCCTCGAGCTGCTCCATCATGGCAATGAGACATAATTCTTGTAATCTCTACTTCAGGAACACATTTTCTCATAACACCATATGCACATAGCTTAAACACTAAATGGACATCCCAAAAATCACTTTTTATCTACACCTTGAAGCTTTCGTCATTGATCACGAGTGAGGTCACGAGCAACCATCCACTACCCAAAAAGTTGGCTACATCAGCATACTACGGCGAGCTTCCGGAGACCTCAGTTGTGGAGAAAATCTGTTCATCAGGGAACTCTTCCCTTATTTCAATTGGTTCGCCCGACGGTTTCTCAAGTAAAGATAGATTATCTGCGACTTGATTTTCTTATCCTTCCTATGTTTTATTTACAAGTCAAACTCTTGGAACAGCAATACCCACCGCAGCAGGCGCGACTTAGACTTCTTTTTACTCAATAGGTACTTCAAGGCTGCTGATACCCAGACATTAAATCAATCTTAGAAAACACACTTTCTCTACCTGAAGCTGGTCAACTAGATCCTCAATGTGTAACAAAGGATACTTGTTCTTGATTGTAAACTTGTTCAACTACTTGAAGTCAGTGCACATCCGTATAGTACCATATTTCTTCTTCACAAACAGAACTGGTGCACCCCAAGGAGACACACTAGGCCTAATAAATCCCTTATCAAGAAGTTCCTGAACCTGCTATTTCAATCCCTTGAACTTAGTTGGTGCCATATGATACAGGGAAATAGAAATGGGTTGAGTGCCCGACACCAAGTCAATACCAAAATCAATATCCCTATCGGGTAGCATGCCTGGCAGGTCAGTGGGAAACACATCCTGAAAGTCTCGCACTATCGGAATAAAATAAATAGTAAGGTTATCAACCCCATCATTTCTCACAAAGGCCAAATATGAAAGAAACCCCTTCCTAATCATTTGTTGGGCCTTAAAATACTACCCACTCTGCTGGGAACATAATCTAGAGAACATCTACACTCGATCCTTCGGAACCCTGGCATTGCCAATGCCACGGTCTTTGCGTGGAAATATAGAATATCATGACATGGAGGCAACCAATCCATACCGAAAATCCCGTCGATATCGATCATACTAAGAAATAAGAGATCAAATATAGTCTTCAATCCTCCAATAGGCACTACACACAACCAATATACATGGTCCACAACAATAATATCACCCACCGACGTAGATGCATGAACAGGTGAAAATAAGGACTCATAGGGCATATCCAAAATAACGAGTAAAATAGGATGATACATAGGAATACATAGAACAATGGTCAAATAATGTGGAAGCATCTATGTGGCACACTGAAATAATACCTGTGATCACTGCATTTGAAGCAACAACATCAGTTCTAGTAGGAATAGCATAGAATCAGGCCAGGCCACCACCTAATCGGCCTCACCCTCTAGGGCGACTTCTAGATTCCTGATTCTCGCCCAAACTCACACCACTTATGTAGTTTGTGAGGCAGTCGAAGCAATAATAAAATCGAATAAAACTCGGGTTCGAATCCACATGGAGTTAGATTTTGGATTCGGTATACACCCAGTGTGAATGTATGATATGTCCTAAATTACACTTCCACATTGACATTTGTTGTTTCTTCTTCTACTTTAATCTAATGATTTCAATTATAAAACTAGGAGACAATATTTTTGTTTTGGTTGTTTTTCAAGTTAAAGAAGATCTAGGATTGCGAATTTTGCCTTGTTGGTTACCTAATAGATTTAGAACTTTAGGGATGTTTGGTTGATCGGGATACATTATAGATATCATACTCGTTTACTCGCTCCTATACCTCTCGGTAGCTTGACTGACTTTGCCCGATTTGATTTTCTCAGGTCCAAATAGGTAATTCACAAAGCAAGTTATAAATGCTCTAGTCAAGTCTTAATGTCTCTAGTTAGCCATGTTTGGGGCTAGCAATTTCTTTTGTTCACCCCAATTCCTGGTTAGCCATGTTTTCCTAGACTTAGTCTCTGTTTCTCAAGCATAGACTAAGTCAAATAGACATGAATCAATGTTTGCAACCACTAATTCTAGAATTTAAGCAAGAACAAGGCTAAATAACCTATACCTAATCATAAATAAGACCTAAATCAATAACACATGAAGTACCCATACTAGGTTCGGGTCACAACCCTAGCTACGGGTTTAGATACTCATAGAAAATGAAGAAATAAAAGAAGAAATTAAGATAGAATGCACAATAATTGATTAAGGAAAGAAAGTATAATGTTTAGAAGATAACTTTGTACAATATTACTCAAAACAGAAAATACTATCGGCTCAGGTGCTCTACACGGATACAACTTACCAAACTTCACCAAAAAAGGACAAAAATTTGTATTTATAATAAGCTGAAAATATCTAACAAAAATGCCGATGCGGAGGTTGTGCGGCCCCACAATTATGTGTGCAGTCCGCATGTTGAGATTGACTGCCCAATTTTATTTTCTGCGGTCGCATAAAATTGGGATGTGGCTGCACTTCATCGATTTGTTCGGACTGCACATTTTTGAGTGCGGCCGCACATTTTAATTTGGCTGGGACTTCGACCTTCTTCTGTGGACTGCACATTTTTGAGTGCGGCCACACTTGGCTATTGTGACCGCACAATAATCATGCGGTCTGCATTTCCTCAGATGGCCTAAAATCAAATTCTCTGAATCTCCTTCTCTACGGCCGCACAATAATTGTGCGGTCCGCAAACTCTGAAGGAAATTTGACAATTCTCTTTCATTGTTTGAGGCCGCACACAGTATTGTGTTGTCACACCCCATGTGTTCTTACGTGAAAGTACGCCATAACTAAATTGATGAAATATTAGAAATGAGATATACATCCCGTATTTTCGTGTGTTAAAGTTTCATCGTAAGTTAATCGACGTATGTTCGGAAATTGGACTGTTTTTAGATTATAAGAATTTTGTTATTTCAAACAAGTGATGAGTAAATTCATGGAGGTGAGAGGGCAAGAAAATCGAAGAAAATGAATTTCATCGATGTTTGGCATGTTGAGATAAAGTACGGTCCGGGCTATAAATACCCGGTATTTATGGACTAGTGTCATAACCGGTACCACATGACCATAATAGTAAGGTGTACAAGGTATGTTAAAAGTGAGTAATATTTTAAGTAAGTTGAGATAATTCTTAATTATGTGGGTAATTGGCTAATTATTGGGTAATGAGATATTACCTAATTTATTAGGAATATATTGGATAAGATTAAAATTGCATTAGGTGGCAGCCCCCCTCCCCCCAAATTGAGTGACTCATACATCTAGATTGAAAGGTGGCAAACTAAAGTTTTAAATACGAAACACTTTATCCTATACATGTAAAGCCTTAAAGGATTGGCATTTTGGCTTCATTTGGACTTTAGGTATTAAAGTGAGTAATCTTATTATTATTTCCTATGGAAAAGATTACAAAACAAAGAGAATTCATAACATCTACAAGGATTCCAACGTTAGCAACCTAGACTTTAAATATTCAAGTGAGTAATCTGATTATGATTTCCTACGGCAAAGATTACAAAACAAAAAGAATTCATAACATCTACAAGGATTCCAACGTTAGCAACCTAAATCGAACGAGACTTCAACAAGATCCCTTGAAACAAAAATTCCAACGAGATTTCTTAGCACCATAGCAACGTGAGTTTTTGCGATTTTAAGGGAGTGCGGTGCAACCTTTTCCAAGAATATCATACAAATTTTCCCTATTCCAGGAACACTAAGGCTATCCCTTCTTTCTTTTATTCATGATCTATACAACACGAACGAAACGAGCAAATGCACAAGTTCGGTAAATGACCCTATTCATAGATGTATTAGATATGTCTATGTTCTTGAGCTCCCATATATCTTATTATTCTATCGTTTGTTCATGGGTCTCATAAAATACGTATGTTGATAAAGTTTGTTTCATGATATTAATCAGAGGTATAATGGTCTTATAACGTTCCGAGAGATTTTATTGACGTACTTCTCATCGACTGCATTCATTTATCCATGTACACTAACGCATGACCAAACAACGTTATATACACGTATATTTGTATATATATGTATATGGGATACGGGAAAAGGTTACTTCGTTATATATACACCAGCACCTGATTAGCTGGTATACGTTGATGATTTTTCCCACAGTGGCCGAGCTGATATGATGGGATGCCCTCAGAGGCTTGATGATGTTATGAACACATGTACCTATGCACGACATGACATTCATACGTATATGCATGACACTATAAGTATTTCATGATTTACAGTGTTATCCAGACTTATAGGTTAAGTTATTTACTCTATATTTCTTCCATGTCTTTTATGTACCTATTTATGTGCCTTACATACTCGGAACATTATTCGTACTAACGCCCTTTTTTCCTAGGGACGCTGCATTTAACGCTCGCAGGTCTCGATAGACAGGTCGAGAGTTCTCCAAGTAGAATAATAAGATTTTGGTGTGCTCCTTTTTCTCCAGAGTTGCTTGTTTAGTCAGGATGATTTAGACGCGTATTGTTTGGTATGACGGGGCCCTGTCCCAACCTTTATGTTAAGTGTGTACTCTTAGAGGTTTGTAAACAGATGTTATGTATACGAATTCTTGTATGTCCTTGTCGGCCTATGTTTAGAGTTTACAAATGATCATGTTGGCCTTATAGGCCCGTATTTCACATGTATAAGTTTTTAGATCAGGTTGGGCCATCCTATATTGAGTATTCCCCTATGTTTATTCTGGTTAGCCCATGACGGCCCGTTTGTCCATTTGTTAATGAAAATACAATAAGAAAGATATGTTATGTTGGTAATCGATTAAGTAAGGTACCAGGTGCTTGTTGCGGCCCATAGGTTTGGGTCGTGACAAAGGTGGTACCAGAGCAGTTCCATCCTAGGGATGTCTACAAGTTTGGTATGATCTATACAACACAAACGAAACAAGCAAATGCACAAATTCTGTAAACGACCATATTCATAGAAGTATTAGAGATGTATATGTTCTTGAGTTCCCATATGTCTTGTTATTCTATCGCCTGTTCATGGGTCTCAGAAAATACGTAAGTTGATAAAGTTTAGAGGCAATGCTTAGCCTCATGCAAGGGAAGGTAGTGCTTAGCCTTATGCAATTATGGAGGCAATGCTTAGCCTCATGAATACAGTGCTTAGTCTCATGCAAAGGGAAGGAAGATCTTATCCTTATGCAATTAAGGAGGCAGGGCTTAGCCTCATGCAAGATGGAGACAACGCTTAGTCTCGTGCAAGGGAAGGAAGAGATTAGCCTTATGCAATTATAGAGGTAATGCTTAGCCTCATGCAAGATGGAGACAACGCTTAGTCTCGTGCAAGGGAAGGAAGAGATTAGCCTTATGCAATTATAGAGGTAATGCTTAGCCTCATGCAAGGGAAGACTGTGTTTAGCCTAATGAAATGATCGAGGAAATGCTTAACCTCATGGAGACAATGCTTAGTCTCATGCAATGGGAAGGAAGAGCTTATACTTATGTAATTAAGGAGGCATGGCTTAGCCTCATGCAAGGAATAAAGATAGTGCTTAGTCTCATGCAAGGGAAGGCAGAGCTTAGCTTTATGCAATTGTGGAGGCAATGCTTTGCCTCATGGAGACAATGCTTAGTCTCGTTTAAGGGGAGGCAGAGCTTCGCCTTATGCAATTATGGAGGAAATGCTTAGCCTCGTGCAGGGGAAGACAGTGCTTAGCCTTATGCAATTATGAAGGAAATTCTTAGCCTCATGGAGACAATGCTTTAGTCTTCTGCAAGGGAAGGTAGAGCTTATCCTTATCCAATTAGGGAGGTAATGCGTACCCTCATGCAAGGGAAGGCAGTGCGTAGCCTTATGCAATTATTGAGGCAATGCTTAGCCTCATGGAGACAGTGCTTAGTCTCATGCAAAGGGAAGGTAAAGCTTAGCCTTTTGCAATTATGGAGGCAATGCTTGGCCTCATGTAAGGGAAGGCAGTGCTTAGTCATATGCAATTATGGAGGTAATTCATAGCCTCATGGATACAGTGCTTAGTCTCATGCAAAGCAAAGGAAGAGCTTAGCCTTATGCAATTGAGGAGGCACGGCTTAGCCTCGTGGAAGATGGAGACAACGCTTAGTCTCGTGCTAGGGAAGGCAAAGCTTAGCCTTATGCAATTATGGAGGCAATGCTTAGCCTCATTCAAGGGAAGGCAATTTTTAGCCTAATGAAATTATGGAGGCAATGCTTAGACTCATGGAGTAAGTGTTTAGTCTCATGCAAAAGGACGACAGAGCTTAGACTTATGCAGTTAAGGAGGCAGAGCTTAGCCTCATACAGGATGGAGATAGCGCTTAGTCTCGTGCAAGGGAAGGTAAAGATTAACCTTATGAAATTATGGAGGCAACACTTAGCCTCATGCAAGATGGAGACAGTGTGTATTCTCATGCAATGAACATATAATAAATAGGAACACATTATTTCTTAGCTGGGATATATTTGTGCTTGGCATAATTGTCGTTATGAAGGCAGTGATTCTAAGGTGCGCACGTATTTGAAACTATTCTTTGTTCCTGCATCCAAAGAAAAATCGTGAGTTTTGCATGGAAGGTTGGTTCGCGCCTTCGCTTGGTTGTTTTGTCTTGCTTTGTATCGAAATCATGCTCGAGTCACCATGAGTAACATCTGGTTGTTTCATATTCTAAAAATATGCATGTGTATAGTGGATGTAGTTATTTAAATTACATTAGTATGCAATATTGAGTAAATTAGATGAACCATTAACTATGACACTTTAGAGACATTTAGACTTCCTTGCAGTAGAATTTTAAGGGTCCTCCTAAAAATTCTTCCCCAGTTACATTGGCAATTCTCTGACCGTTCTGGATATGATGACGTCAGCTGGACTTCCTCTGAAATTTTGAGGGTCCTCCTTCAAATTCTGCCCCAGTTTCTGGTTATGGGGAAAATGAAAATTTTATTGAATTGTGACCGAACCTACAGGGTTGGCTACGTATCCCCTATTAAACGGGAATCAGGTCAAGTGTAGTTCAGTTACATCAAATGAAGAACTGTAAACAACTAAAACTTAATATATTTTGATTGCATCTGAGTTGATAGGCTTTGGCAAAATCTCTCCATCCATTTCTACGAGTATGAGTGCCCACCCTGTTAGTACCCTGTGAACCATGTAGGGTCCTTGCCAGTTGGGTGAAAATTTTCCTTTGTCTTCATCTTGGTGTGAAAATATCCGTTTCAGCACCAGCTGCCCCATTGTGAACTGCCTTGGTCTGACCCTTTTGTTGAAAGCTCTGGACTTTATGTTCTGATAAAGTTGACCATGACATACTGCATTCATTCTTTTCACATTAATGAGAGTTAATTGTTCATAGCGTCTCCTTTCCGAATCTACATCACCGAGTTCAGCTTCTTGTATAATTATCAAGGAAGGGATTTCTACCTCGGCGAGATTGATAGCTTCAGACCGTTGACCAGCAAATAAGGAGTTGCGTCGGTTGATGTGTGGACTGTTATACGGTATCCCAATAAGGAAAATGGTAACTTCTCGTGTCATTGCTTGTGATTTTCTACCATCTTCCTTAATATATTTTTGATGTTCTTGTTGGCGGGCTCCACGGCTCCATTCATTTGGGGCCGATATGCTGTGGAATTCTTGTGCTTTATTTTGAAGGTCTCGCACAAAGATTTCATTAGGTCACTGTTGAGATTGGTGGCGTTGTCAATGATGATGGATTATGGAACCCCGAATCGTAAAATAATACGATCTTTGACAAAATGTGTTTACGACTTTCTTGGTTACAGCTTTGTAAGATGCAACTTCAACCTATTTTTTGAAGTAGTCTATGGCCACTAGAATGAACATGTGCCCATTTGAAGCGATGGGCTCGATTGGTCCAATAAAATCCATTCCCCAGGAAGCAAAAGGCCAAGGTGCACTTGTTGCATTGAGTTATATGGCGAAACACGTATCATATCTGCGTGTATTTGGCATTGATGATATTTCTTAACATACCTAATGCAGTCTATTCCATAGCCATCCCAAAATATCCTTCTCTTCGTTTCTTCTTGGATCAAATGAAACCATTCATGTATGGTCCGAAAGTTTCAGCGTGTATCTCTTCAAGCAGTTTGGAAGCTTCCTTGCGTCAACACACCGTAATAGCCCTAGGTCTGGGGTCCTTCTATTCAGAATTACTCTACTTTGGAAGATATTGTTGCACAACCTCTGGAGCTTGTGTTTCTGAGTATGATTCGCATTCTCCGGGTACTCTCTTTTTGCCAAGTACTCCTTGATATCATGAAACCATGGATTCCCATATGTTTCTTCTTCAACATGAGCACAGTAAGCTGGATGATTATGGATCCTTACCAGAATGGGGTCGATGAAATTCTTGTCCGGATGCTGTATCATGGAGGAAAAAGTGACCTATGCGTCTGCGAACTCATTCTGGATTCTCGAGACATGTTTGAACTCTATCTTTGTGAACCTCTTCATCATCTCTTGTACATGATATATATATTGTAATATCTTAGTATTCTTTGTAGCTCATTCCCCTTGCACTTGATGTACTAGAATATTTGAATCACCAATTACCAGTAATTCCTGGATATTCATGTTAACGGCCAAATTGAGCCCCAATTTGCAAGCCTCGTATTCTGCCATACTATTGGTGCACAAAAATTTGAGTTTTACAGATACCGGGTAATGCTGACCGAATTGTGATACGAAGATGGCTCCAATACCAACTGCTTTGAAATTTCCATCCCCATCGAAAAACATTCTCCAACCGTCGTGGGTTTCAGCAATATCTTCTTCTACGAATGATACTTCTTCATCAGGAAAATACGTTTTTAGTGGCTCGTATTCTCCTCCTACAGGATTTTCTGCAGATGGTCCGCTAATGCAACCGCCTCTGAGTCACATAGACGATGTCAAATTCACTCAACAATATCAGCCATTTTACTAGCTTCCCTGTAGGCATGGGTTTTTGAAAGATGTACTTCAAAGGATCCATCTTTGATATGAGATATGTGGTATAGGCACAGAAGTAGTGCCTCAGTTTCTGGGCTATCCATGTCAAAGGAAAACATGTGCGCTCCACCATAAAATACCGTGCTTCGTAGGTTGTGAACTTCTTACTTAGAAAATATATGGCCTGTTATTTCCTTCCCGTTTCGTTATGTTGTCCCAAGACGCAACCAAAAGCCCCATCTACTACGGAGAGATAGAGTAGTAGCGGTCTACCAGGCTTCGGGGGACTAGGACTGGCGGTGTGGACAAATATTCTTTGATTTTATCAAAAGCTTTCTGGCAGTCTTCAGTCCAACAGGTTGCAGCATCCTTCTTCAACATTTTTAAAATCGGCTCACATATTACAGTTAATTGTGCAATGAAGCGGCTGATATAATTGAGATGCCCCAACAAACTCATCACGCCTTTCTTGTTCATTGGAGGCGGCAAATCCTAGATAGCCTTGATCTTATGGATCTAGTTCAATTCCTCGGCGGCTAACGATGAATCCTAACTTTCCTGAAAAGACTCCAATGATGCATTGCGGGATTCAATTTCAAATTATACCTCCGAATCCGATCAAAGAATTTCTCAAATATGCTATATGATGTGTACATTTCTTGGATTTGATAATGATGTCTTCCATATATACCTATATCTCTTTATGTATCATGTCATGAAAGATGGCTGTCATATCTCTCATATAAGTGGCCCTAGCATTTTTCAGACCAAACATCATAATTTTATAGAAGTACACCCCCACGGTGTAATAAAGGTTATTTTCTCGACATTTTCATCCATCCATCCGAATCTGATGATATTCTGCGAAACAATCCACAAATGATTGGAGTTCATGCTTGGCACAGTTGTCGATCAATAAGTGTATGTTGGGTAGTGTATCCAAGGTCATCCCAATGGTGTGTATCCAAGGTCGTCCCAGTAGTAAATTGTATGAGGAGGATATGTCGAGTGCTTGGAATTCAACATCAAATCATGTTGGGTCCATTTGTAAGCAAAGGTTGGTTTCTCCGATTGTGGCCCTTTGAGACCCATCGAATACTTTTACGTTCATAGTTCCTGCTCGTATCTCATGCAAAACTTCACCCAATCTCTTCAAAGTGGTCAATGAACAGATGTTGAGACTTGAACCTCCATCTATCAAAGGCCTGGCAATGAATTTGTCTTCACACTATAGCGTCATATGCAATGCCCTGTTGTGGCTCAACCCTTCTGGTGGAAGTTCGTCTTCATGGAAGGTGATCTTATGGCTTTCCAATACTTGTCCTTCCATGTTAGCCATTTCCCCATTGGTGATGTTGTTTGGCACATAATCCTCGTTCAATACCTTAATCAATGCATTCCTGTGTGCTTTAGAATTCTGCAGTAATGATAGAATGGATATCTGAGTAGCGATCCTTTTTACATGGTCAACTACAGAGTACGCTCTTGATTGCACCTTTATCCAAAGGTCATCTGGGCCGGTTTCAATGATAGTTTGTTTGGAAGCGGCTTCTTTACTTGTTCCTCCTAGGTGCTTATGCGTGTAAACCCTACCAGTTCTGGGCATCCCCTGCGCTGCAACATTTTGTTCCATCTTCCCTTTTCCTTTACTTCTCGCTTCTGCAGTGTCGTGCCAGGGTACATAATTGGAATTAAATGATGGTGTGGGTGCTACAGTCACAGTGAATGGTGTGGTCACTTCTACTTCAAACGGAGCAGGCACATTTGAAGGTGTTGTTACTTCAACTTCGAACGGAGTCGGTGCGGCTACCTCAACTTCGATTGGTGGTTGTATTTGCACCATGATAGAAGTGAGAGTGAATGTAGGTTTCTTAGGATTGTCCCCTTCTCGGATGAGCCCAATGATTTCGGATGGTTAATGGGAAGTTTGAAGTTGGAAAATGCAGTTGGTGTTGTTGTTATGGTGTTGCCGCAGGTGCGGATTGGGAAACGCAGATGCGAGCTCCATAAGTGCGAAATAAGAGCACAGGTACACAGAGTTCCGCAGGTGTGTTTTTGTCCCCGCATCTGCGATGACCGCAGATGTGCTTATGCAACTGCAAGTGCGAAGACTGGAATTTAAGGAGAAATCAGAAAATCGAATATTTTCCGCAGATGCGGAGATCATAGGTGCGCTAATTAGCGGCAGATGCAAAAATTCCTGGGCAGAAGTATATAAAGGACCCTTCGCGAATTTTGGCTATTCTTCTCCATTTTTCTTCTGATTTTTTGAGCTTTTGGAGGGTTTTAAAGAGGGATTCAAGGGGAGACTCATTCCTGTCCATCCTTCCGCGTCTTATTATGGTGGTTCTCTATTACTTTTTCTGTCTTTCCTTCCTTATTGTAGTTGCTATGTTATTAGACATATCTTATAACCATTAGATAGCTGCCATGTTCTATCATTTCTATACTTATGCTTGTTCACTTTTATAGACTAGTAGGTGTCTTGACTAGTCCTCATCACTACATCACTTAGGTTAATCTTGATATTTACTAGGCACCGTTGTGGTGTGCTCAAACTAGACTTCTGTACATTTTTTTGCAGATCCAGGTATTGGTCGTTAGTAGTTGTACAGGTCCTTGCTGAGGAGACTCAAGGTAAACCTGTTGCTGCGTTTGCACGCTTCAGAGTCACCTTCCTATTTTGTATTTACATAATCTTTACTTACTTCAAGACATTTGTATTTAGAAGTTGTAGTAAACTCTGTAAAGCTTATGATTTATACTACCGGCTTTGGAAAATTTTAAATTCTGTAAAGATTTCTATATCGAGACTATTAGGTTTCCATTATTATTATTATTATTATTATTGTTATTAAATAAGTGTAAGGCTTACCTAGTTCCTAAAACTAGGTGACATCACGATACCCAATGGAGGAAAAATTGGGTCGTGACAAGTTGGTATCAGAGCTATAGGTTCATAGGTTCTACGAGTCATAAGCGAGTTTAGTAGAGTCTTGTGGAGCGGTATGGAGACGTATGTACTTATTTTCGGAGGCTACAAAACTATTAGGACAATTCAACTTCCTTCATTCCTATCGTGTGAATTCATTGATCTCGATGTCTAAAATTATCATGTCATTTTCTCACTGATGGTGTGGACACGAGCTGCAGTTCCTGATGATGTTAGCCCTAGAGCAGATGTTGCTAGGGTCAGGGGTAGAGGTCGACGAGGGGCATGTACCGCAGCTAGGGAACCTACCAGAGAAGCAGTTGAGGAGTTGTCAGTAATTCGAGTTAGGAGGCAGGTACTGGAGGCGTCTGCTGTTATCCTAGACTTCAGGAGACTGCAACATAGTTCCTGAGCATGATTGGTACATTAGTTCAGGCAGGGTGGTTCCGATTCCACCCGCTACTTCAGAGAACGGGGGAGGAACCCAGACTCCCACCACCCACACTCTAGAGCAGCGAGTTCACGTTGGTCAGGTTCCATGTGTCATGGTTACACAGCATGTGGTTGCAGCTCAATTTATGGTCAGAGCAGCAGCATATGAGGAATGACAGCTTAGATTTGCAAGGTTCAAGATATATAACCCTCATACGTTCAGCAGTTTGGCTTCAGAGAGTGTGCATGGTTTTCTGGGGGAGTTCCATAGCATCCTCCGCACTGTGGGTATGGTCTAGACGAGTAGGGTTACTTTTACTATGTTCCAGGTTGAGGGAACGGTTTATCAGTGGTGGCAGGAATATGAGACGGGTAGCCCAGCCGATGTAGCTTCACTTAAAAGGGTTCAGTTTTAAGAGATGTTTTTGAGAAAGTTTGTACCTCAGTCCCTCCGGGGTGCATGGCCCACGGAGTTTGAGCAGTTACATCAGGGCACTATGTCAGTATTAGAGTATGTCGTCAAATTCAGTGAGTTGGCCAGATATGCACCTACCTTACTCACTTCAGTTAGAGGGCGAGTATGTAGACTCATTGAGGTGCTCAAGCATGATATTCGGTTCAGCATGGCTCGAGTGTTGGAGTCATATGGTTCGTTTCAGCAGGTGGTAGGGATCGCTCGCCGGTTAGAGGGCATGTGGGACCGAGAACAAGAGAACAGACGAGATCAGGAGAGAGAGTACACGGAGGCGAGGAGGCCTCATAGAACGAAGAGATCTACTGGTCCTTATTTTTGAGGTAGGGTACGACATGGTAGAAATTTGTGGATCAGCTAGTTCAGTTGCACTTCCAGCTTCGCGCAGTGTTCCAGGTGCTCATGGGTCTCTTCCACAGATACGTTAGCAGAGGGGTTGCTTTGAATATGGAGATATTAGCCAAATGGTGAGGGATGGTCCTAGGCTTCGGGAATGTGTGTCATAACGAGTTATTCAGATGATTAGGTGGAGCCCAAGAGAGGGAGACTCGACTCGTTGATGTGTTTCATACAGTAGGCTGGAAGCCGTTGTGCCATATGTTATCATACATGTATGTTTTAGCTGTTATAGAAGGGTACCATTTGTATTTCATTGTAGTTATGCTGGTCGGGACGAGTTCCCTTATTTGTGGCTTCATTTATGAGTGAAATTCATGCCTTGCACTCTTTTTTTGTGTTTTCTCCTATTGGGAAATTCTATGAGTGGTAGCATGTGCCTATCATTTATTTCTATTCAATATTGAGAATTATGAGACTAGTAGTAAATTCATGTTGTCCAGTACGGTAGGCTTGATGTGATTCCTGAGTATTTTGGTTACAAGATGTGATCGATTTTATGCTCCACTGGTGTGGAGGTCAGTATTTTTGTAATTTATTAAAGGAATTGATCTAGGGAAAAGTTCCAGTTGGTGGGATATATATCCTATTTTTGATTCAGAGTGGAGGGTGGGACCCTCTTGATTTCATGTGATTTGAAGTGTTCGAACCGGGTTGTGTACCATGATAGAAGTTATACCAGGATGGGATCCTTGTGATTTGTTCATGTGCTTTAATTCTTTCCTTGTTATATTGTTTTGTAGGTTAGCATTGATAAAGATTTGTCCCTTTCGGGCTTGTTTGATAGTTTCTTATGTGTTCCTCTTTTCATATTCAGTCATTATCATCATGTGCTCCTTGAGTTTTAGCTTGCGGGGTGTGTGCCCGGTGGTGTTAGTTGAGGGTTGGTGATTCTGGTGTCAAATTATGAAGTCTCCGTGTTTCTTGCATTATTATCAGTGTGATGGAGGTTTGAAATAGAGTTCTATCGGATATGAGGCTAATTGTCGGTGCTGAGTTGATTTCGGGCATCTATTGATTTTAGAATTTATATTAAGGGCCTATGTGTGGTGTGTTATGTTGTGTGGTCATACCTTGTAGGTGTAGGCATGAGTTCATGCAGCTGGTTGAAGATAGTACCGGATATGGATTTACAATCGAGTATTTTAGAAGTGAAGAGAAGGTGAGAAATTGGGTTATGAGGGTTATCAGTGTTGGTAAAAAGGCTAAATTGCAGTGTTACGGTGTCCTTAGTCTTATGTAGATTGGGGTGACGTGGCATTACTCACGGGTGTGTGTTAGAAGTGCGCATTTAGTTATTGGATGAGTTCGAGGCGAATCTTTGCATGTTCGAGGACGAACGTTTGTTTAAGAGGGGGAGAATGTAACGACCTGACCGGTCGTTTTGAGAATTTAAGCTATGTTCGGTAGCATAAGGTCTTGAACAACTTCAAATCGTGTATATCGACCTGTGTGCATGGTTGGATTCAGTTATAGGATGATTCGGAGTCGAATTGGAAGAAGGACTGTTTTTTTGGGAGCTTAATCGGTGAACTTTGACCGGAATTTGACTTTTTGAGTAAACACCTCCAGAACGAGTTACAGATGATGTCAAGAGCTTTCAATGGTGATTTTTGGCTTAGGAGCGCGTCCGAAATGCATTTTAGATGTCCGTAGCAGATTTAGGCTTGAATTGGCAAAATTGGAAATTTGGTGATTTCCGGTTGGGAGTGGAAAATGTGATATCGGGGTCGGAATGGAATTTCAGCAATTGGAATAGGTTCGTAGTATCATTTTTGACGTGTGTGCAAAATTTCAGGTCATTCGGATGTGGTTTGGTTGGTTTCGGCATCCTTGGCGAATTTTGGAAGTTTAGAAATCCTTAAGCTTGAATTCGGGGTTAATTCGGTGTTTTGGTGTTGTTTGGCGTGTTCGAAGGTTCGACTAAGTTCATGTATTGATATGTAACCTATTGGTGTAATTGGTTGATCTTCCGAGGGGCTCAGGATGATTTCGGATGGTTAACAGGAAGTTTGAAGTTCGAAAAGGCAGTTGGTGTTGTTGTTCTGGTGTTGCCGCACCTGCAGATTGGGAACCGTAGGTGCGAGCTCCGCATCTGCTAAATAGAAGTGCAGGTGCGCAGATTTCCATAGGTGCGGTCTGGTCCCCACATCTGCGATGACCGCAGATGCGCTTATGCGACCGCAGGTGCGAAGACTGAAATTTAATGAGAAATCGGAGAAGCGGATATTTTCCGCAGATGTGGAGATCGCATGTGGCTAATTGGCTGCGGATGCAGAAATGCATGGGCAGAAGTATATGAAGAACCCTTCGCGAATTTTGGCTATTCTTCACCATTTTCCATACGGTTTTTGGAGCTTTTGAAGGGTTTGGAAGAGGGAGTCAAGGGGAGACTCGTTGAGGTAAGGTTTTTTAACTTAAAACTCGTATCTATGGTGAATTTCAGTTGATTAGACATGGAAATTATTGAATCTGGTCCCCACATCTGCGATGACCGCAGATGCGCTTATGCGACCGCAGGTGCGAAGACTGAAATTTAATGAGAAATCGGAGAAGCGGATATTTTCCGCAGATGTGGAGATCGCATGTGGCTAATTGGCTGCGGATGCAGAAATGCATGGGCAGAAGTATATGAAGAACCCTTCGCGAATTTTGGCTATTCTTCACCATTTTCCATACGGTTTTTGGAGCTTTTGAAGGGTTTGGAAGAGGGAGTCAAGGGGAGACTCGTTGAGGTAAGGTTTTTTAACTTAAAACTCGTATCTATGGTGAATTTCAGTTGATTAGACATGGAAATTATTGAATTTAGGGGTGAAATTTGGGAAATGAGGGCTTGAAATTGGAGAGTGTAATTTGAGGAATATAGGGGTCAACCGAGGTCGGATTTTTGTAAATTTGGTCTGTATGGACTTGTGAGGGAATAAGGTTCATAGTTTTGTAATTTTTGTTGGATTCCGAGAAGTGGCCTGGGGGTCGGGTTTGGCCAATTTCGGAATTTTTGATGTAATTCGATAATTTTTATGTGGGCTTCATTCCTTTAGCATATATTAATGATATGATACTTATTTTAGATAGATTCAGGGTGATTTGTGGCCAAGTCGAGCATCAAGGGCGTTGTGGAGTATATTTTCGTTCGGTTTGTCGTTATTGAGGTAAGTATCTTGCCTAACCTTGTGTGGGGGGAGTTACCCCTTAGGATTTTAGTCTTCTATGTTGATTGTAGCCCGTGTACGCGAGGTGACGAGTGCTTGTTCGGACTTATTTCTAGAAGGTTGGCCTTTTAGGGTTCTTAGGTCCTTATACTCCTTATGTATGAAGTTGTATTTGGTAAGACTGAGTTCCAGATTACTAGTTTCATCTTTACCTGCTTAAAGTAGAATTTCTTTCTTGTAGATTCTCTCTATTTCCTATTTGATTCCTAATTGACTTAACTGAAGGTTTTACCTCTTCTACAGTCATGCTATATTTTTCATTAACTACCTATTTAATTGAAATTAGTATTACATCATCCTATAATTGTTTAGCCTTAATTGGAGTTACGATTATCTATTGTTGCTACCCTTATTTTAATTGTTGAATGTCTCTCATAATTGCACAGCCTCAAAAGGAGTTTAGATAACTTATATCTTTGTCGATTTGTCCTTACTTGGAATTTATTTGACTTGTGTTGGCTTCTTATTGTTCATTTGAATATTGTGGATTCGTTGCTACGTTTCTTTTTCCCTGGTTAGTTGTTCTATTTACACTTAGCATTCTTTACCGTGATTATTCCTTGTGAACGAATTCTACTATTCCTTTTTGATTTGATGTTCTTGTATTGATTTACTCGTCGTACTTTGTATTACTGTCCTTGATCCTTTGTACTTGTTGTGGTGATGTACGGGTTTTTCTACCGCACTATAATGGTTGTCTTTGTTGGTTGCGCTGCATATTTAAATTGGGACTACAGACGTATTCCAGGAGATCCCCCTGTATTGCCTATTTAAATTGGGACTACGGCAGATTTTGGGAGATCCCCCTACACTGCATATTTATTTTTGGACTACAGAAGTATTCCGGGAGATCCCCTGGCACTGCATATTTAATTTGGGACTACGGACGTATTCCGGGAGACCCCCCAGCATTGCATATTTATTTTGGGACTACAGACGTATTCCGGGAGATCCTCATGTACTGCATAATAAATCGGACTACGGGACGGGATCCCGGTAGATTCCCATGTTGATATATCTGTGTTCGGAGTTGTTAATCCTCTATGTTTAGGTGTCACAGGGTGACCTATACTTGAAAGACATTTATTTGAAAAGTATATTTGAAAAACATTTATCTTGAAAGAAATTATGTTTGAAAGACATTTATTTGAAAAGCATTTATCTTGAAAGAAAATGTGTTCAAAGGACATTTATTTGGAAAGTTCATATTTGGAAAGTAATTATCTTGAAAGAACTATGTTTGAAGGATAATTATTGAAAATTTTATAATGGAAGGGATTATTTTCAAAAGAGTTTGCCATTGGAAAGGATTTTATTCTTAAACCTTCCAATACAAAACTTATGGGTGTAAGTTTACACTTGAAGGATTTGACTGATTTATTGGGGTTGCTAGCTAAGGCCTGATGTGGAAACTATTGCAGTGTTGAGTTACTATTTTCCCTTATTGTATTGTGATTTCCGGACTTGGGTTGTGTTCCCGTCCATCCCTTTTTGTCTTATTATGGTGTTTCGCTATTACCTTTTTTGTCTTTCCTTCATTATTGTAGTTGCTATGTTGTTAGCCATATCGTGTAACTAATAGATAGCTTACATGTTATGTCATTTCTATACTTATGCTTGTTCAGTTTATGAGACCAGTGGGTGTCTTGACTAGTCCTAGTCACTACTTCACTGTGCTTAGCCCTTGATACTTACTGGGCACCATTGTGGTGTGCTCATACTACACTTCTGCACATTTTTGTGCAAATCCAGGTATTGGTCGTTTGTGGCTGTGCAGGTCCATGCTGTGGAGACTTAAGGTAAACCTGTTGCTGCGTTTGCAGGCTTCGGAGTCACCTTCCTATTTTGTATTTATGTTGTTTTTACATACTTCCAAACAGTTGTATTTAGAAGTTGTAGTAAACTCTTTAGAGCATATGACTTATACTACCGATTTTGGGAAAATTGTAAATTCTGTAAAGATTTCTATATCTAGACTGTTAGGTTGCCATTATTATTAAATAAGTGTTACGCTTACCTAGTCCCTAAGACTAGGTGCCATCACGATACCCAACGGAGGGAAAATTGGGCCGTGCCACTTTACCCGCTTTGGGACACCTTGAGTGAATATCAGTGACAATGGGTAACACTTTGTGACGAAGCATTTTATTGCACTGGTGTCCAAGTATGGGGTTACACACAAAACAACAACCCCGTATCAAGCCAAACTAGTGGGCAGAATGAAGTGGCCAACTGGGAACTTAAACGAATTCTTGAAAAGACGGTTAGTTCTTCTCGTAAGGGTTGGTATATAAAGTTGGATGAAGCTTTATGGGCGTATAGATTTGCGTTCAAAACAACCATAGGGACTTCTCCATTCAAATTAGTGTATGGAAACTCGTGTCACCTACCTGTTGAGATAGAACATAAGGCTTATTGGGCAATTAAGATGCTTAATCTTGATCTTAGTCTTGCAGGTGATCACAGGTTGAAACAGACGAATGAATTGGAGGAAAAGACTAAAAGGTGGAATGATCGTCTCATTAAGCCAAAGGAGTTTGATGAAGGGACATAGTCTTACTGTACAATGTAGAATCATATTATTTCCTTGAAAATTCAAGTCTAGATGGACGAGACCATATGTGGTGAAACATGTATCACCATATGAGGGAGTTGAGATTCAAACCAGGACGAGACAGAAAGTTTCAAACTGAATGGAAAAAAACTAAAAAGGTATCTTTGTGGAGGATTTGCGCATCAATCCTCAAGCATCAAAAGCAATTGAGGATGCCTGGTTGAGTCAAGCAGACTACTAAAACTCAAAACTACCTCTAGCCCTTCTACTTGTTAGATTTTTTTGTTTCATTTTTGTTCATAGCGTAGAATTGATAAAAATAGTGTATATTATGATGTAGTAGGTTCAAGAAGGTATATTTCGTGAAAGGTAGGAAGTGATGTTTCAAAATGGCTTACTTAAAAGTAAATATGCGCGAACTCGGACCTGGGGGTGACGCCACGCACTGGTGGGGAAAAAGCCACGATAGTTGAGGCAGGATGTGCGTGGCCGCGCACTGACCACGCACTGGTCGCGCATTTTTATCCCTGTTCCGCCTCACTTTCTTGGTCATGCACGAGGCGAAGCGACCATGTAGTAGGTGAGTTTTTCCTTTTTCTTTTTAACTTCGGACCTCCCCTTCTTACAAACCCTAATTCAAAAATCCCCCCTTTCTATCCCCTACACTAAACAACCCTTACCCACCCCCTTCTGTCATATCCTCTCTTAAGAAGACATTACAATACCACGCCAGTGCCATCGTTCCTCTTCTCCCTTACCACATCCTCACAAGTTTTCCCTCAGGTAAGTGAGATGCTTTCTCTCTCTTTTCTTAATTTATTTTATTTTATTTTTCTTGTGCTGTAGTAGATTTTTATTTGTGTTTTCTTCTTTTTCCACTCATTTTCTTGTGGGTTGGAAACTGAATTTCACCATGGATGGCCTATGTGTGACATTGGTGTATCCTTAGTCTTATTGGGGATAAAATTGTTTTGTGGTGGGGTTAGGAAGTGTAGTACATATTAAATGTTTGTATAAATGCCACAAAGTGATTGAGGATGTAATTTTGTGACCAAGTGTGAGGGTGAAGTCTGAGTAGCCTCTCTTTGTTCACCAATTGCTTTGTTAGCTGATATTTGGTGTTTGTTACATGTATTATGGTGCCATCACATAAACGAAATACCACAGGTGCCTCCTCAAGTGGTCACGCTTTCTCATCCCAGTCGCGAGCTTCTGCTTCTTCTTGTCTGTATGATTATAACAAATCTTATCCCGGGAAGCCTAGGAACGATTCCATAATAAGGCAAGCAAGAAGCCAATATCAAAAAGGGGAATTGATTTGAGGTCCTTCCAGAACGACTGTCCCAATGTGTACCACGAATTTGTCAGGTGCGGTTTGGGAATATTTTTTGAAGAACCTGATAAGGCCAACTTAAGGGTTGTTCGGGAGTTTTATGTGACCTGCCTGAAACATGACAACCATGTCTGCACAGTTAGAAAGAAGAACGTGGACATCTTCATAGAGGCCATTAGAAGGGCCTACCATTTTCCAGTGTTTGGGGAAGATCCTGAAGTAGAAGACCCTGCTGGGCCTGCTGAGGCGGATAGCGAGGATTCTTATGCGCCCGAAAAGGGCAATGAGGTAAAAGATGAGCATGTCCCTATTTCTCCACTTCGCGAGCAGGTTGTTTATGAAATCTCAGGTGACAGATGGGAAACAAGAATGAGATTCCTAGAGCAGGAGATGGCAGGGATGTGTACCTTAGTCACAAACTTTGGAGCTTGAGTGGACGCCCTTGCTACACAAAATTCCAAATCTTAGATGAAGGTCATGGCATGGTTGTGTGCACATGGCAAGATCTGTCACCTAGACCTCGGTACTTTCCCCGACACGGACTGAACTAATCAGGGGAGTTTTCTTCACCTTTGCATCTTTCTTTGTGCGACATGGGGACATTCTACCATTTAATGCTTGGGGTGGGGATATGTGTGTGTTGTATGTACATGCATATGTGTTTTCGTCTTGGTATTTGGTAGCTGCAATAGTTATAGATAATCGGGAAAAAAAAGGAAAAAGTTTTTGGAAAAATCATAAAGATTTTAAAATTTTTGACTTTTCCCGACGATGGATATCATTCAACGGGTTTCTTGAGGGATTAAAGTCGAAGGGAAAAAAACACATAAAGATTTTCTTGTTAGGTAGTGTATTAGTTCCCCCTTGATTTTTCTTTGTGTCGCGGTTCTTATCCAAGGATTTTGATTTGAACCGGATGTAGTTAGATTTCTGTTTTAGGAGTAGGGAAACCTTGAGCTGTGATTTGAAATGAAAGCAATACCTCGTGACTTTATCATGCTTTTAGATTAGTGAGTGCCTTGGTTGTGACGCTTAGGCTCGGTTTTTGACTCTTATACAAGTGATGTTATTTTTATAAGTTTAACTTTGCTTAACTGCTTGAACTAGAGTGTTTTGATGAGTCCGATCCTGAGTGAGTTATGTACCATGTGTGTGTGAGGTTTGCGTATTTTTTGCATTGCATTTGATGTCTAGAACTTTCCCCGCGTGTTTGCAAAGTGAAATAGTAGTTTTGTTCAATCTTGGAAGTAATATAGGCATTTCTTTGTTGAGCCAGCTATATAGTTTACTCACCAAATTGTTACGTATCGTAGTTAACCCCGTTGAGCCTGTAATCATGTTTGTTTGGCAACTATTACAAGCTTTACTCATTTATTGGAATTGACCATTTATTTGAACAGTGTACCTCTCGTGATCACTTGAAATTATTATGAACTTTGTAAAGTTGAAGTGTGGGGCAGTTGGTTTGGCTTTTTAGTGGAACGAATGAAACAAAGAAAGAGGTGACCTGGTTTTAAAAAATAAGAGCCACTTGAATTGAGGAAAAAAGAAGAAAAACATGATTAATTGTATGATTCTGAAGTGGTGACTCTGGATGTATTTGTACTTAAAGAAGTTGGGAGTTAATGTGAATTGATGTGAAGGTGGAGTATGGTTTGACATAATGTAGAGTTGAGTGGTTAAGTATATGTATTAAAGTTCTTAGGGGGGTGTAGTCGCTCTTATATCGAAACATATCCTACCATTTCGTAGCCTATATTACAAAAAAATAAAGTTCTACCTGATCCTTGACTAAATAAACTCAATTTGTAGAGTCGTACACTACGGTCAATCCTATGGTTCTTCTTTTGTTGCATATGGACGTCGTTTTTGAGATTGAGTAAATTATTTATATCTTGAGTTCCTAATTTTTATTACCTTTTATGGTGTGTGGAAATACTCTATATTATTGTGTGTAGGAACATGATTCATGAAGGAAAGGTAATTCTTGACCTTTATGTTAGATTAAGTGAGCAGGTTATAGATAATACGTGGTGCTGTTGAGTCAAAATTTGAGTTTAAGATGTTACAATATTGTACTTAATCTGTTTTAAGGAGTCTTAGTATGATGAGTCTTGAGTGTTGTTTAAAAAGAGCGTATTTAGGTGAAATGTTGTTTGATTGCTCGGGGACGAGCAATTGTTTTAAGTGTGGGGTGTTGATGGTAGGATATTGATCACGCTCAACTATGTCTTCTATAAAGACTAAACGGGCGTTGCAAATATAAAT